>JAMKCH010057768.1:0-30411 GCA_023653785.1 Ophioderma brevispina
CTGCACCTTTGGAACCCATTTGGGTGTTCAACCACAGGCTTCAAAATATATGTATCCCTTTCTATCTAGTTCCGAAAGGCCTATTTGGGAATGATTCACAAAAAAACTGCACACATTACAGGTTTGAAATTCCTTGCTAAAAGGATCTGCTGTTGGCAAAGTGCAAAGCAGTTGGTATTGCCTCATGGGCTCAATATTCTTTTCACACAAAACATCTTACTTCTGTTTCTTTTTTCCTCTCCCTATCTTTTGTTCTCTTTATCTTTTCACTCAGCCTTTTTACTCGGCCTACGCCAAGCTGTCTATGTGGAAATTTCCACAGCACTGGTACCTACTTTTTATTTTGCTTATGCCGGACCAAATAAACTGCTCCACCTGTGCCACTTCCAAGTGTGGTGATCCGATCATATTGTTCCATTCTCAAGGTCAAAGGTCACAATGTTTATAACTGCTCATTCTGCTGTCATAGGATACGGTAATGGTTGGGAAAAGAATTTCACCCTCACATGATTCACCTGTAAAAAGGAAACATATTAACAAATCATGTTTCATCAAAGGAACTTTATCTTCCTCCAACCAAGAATTATGTGGTGCATAATTAAGATGGCCCCCACAACTGTGGTTTAATCATGTTTTATTGAAAAATATGCAAATGAGCTCATTACTATTCATAACCTGTCCAAAAAGTAAACAGCAGATGACCTCATTATGTTCTATCACCATGCCATGTTAGAAGTTCACAGACTACCGTATTGTTCCTAATAAACGCCCCGGGGGCAGTGCATTTTTCAAAAGGGGGGCGTTTATTACAGTCAAAAATGGAAATTCAAAAATTCCGCAAAAATCACCTTACACACGCTTATTTTCGCTGATTACCAACAATACAAACGGACGCTGTTTTCACATCTACCAAGGTCAAAGTTCCATACTAATTAAACTATTACAACTATAGGCACTACTACTGTGTTAAATACGTCACACTCTTCATAGCAACTACGAACAAGCTATATATAGACCATGCGTGCCCACCCTATTTTGGAAGCCATTTTGGAAATCTGCAAAAAACACCGTGCTCGATCTTTGCCCCGGTAAACTTTCTGAACAAACCACACGCCTAGCCGCCTGACGATGTTCTTGGATATCTAAGGATCATTTTATAACCGAGGGTCGCCTGGCGAAATCAACAAGAAAGTGCATTTTTCCGTGCTGTAAGATTTAGTTATAATGGCTTGGGCGGCCAGTTACCATTAGTGACGGATCATAAGCAGAAAGTATTGATGACAACAGCGATTATGATACAGATTACGACAGTCCCGGCCATTAAATCATGTGATTTAGGTAAGCTTAACTCATTTTCTTGAATTGTTTTATCTAAAAATCGTAGAGGGGGCATTTATTAGAGCAGGGGCGTTTATTAGGAACAACACGGTAATCGTTTTAGTCTGGCGAGTGGATTAGTTTTTTAATATCAAAAATATGCAAATGAGCTCATTAATATTCATAACCTGTCCAAAAAGTAAACAGCACATGACCTCATCATGTTCTACCACTGCGCCACGTTAGAAGTTCATTGAGTAACAGGTTAGTCTGTAGAATGGATTAACCCTCGTCTACCAAAGGGGGGGTTCCCCTTCAGGTTTTTTCCCGGCTTGCTAAAACCTCCTTTTTTGTGCCGAATTATTTAATGTAATTGAAAAATTAACATTTTCCGCTCCTTTTCATCCAAAAACAAACATCCACCGGGGTATGGGAATACACGGGTGATCCCAAAGTGATGGATGGGGGGGGGGGGTTGGCATCACCCCCCCCCCTTCGTGAGAGGAAGTACCACATGCCTAGCACAACACACAAACATCACGGCACTTGAATTTTGTACCAATAGTCGCTATGGTCCTCCTCTTTCCATTGATACCAAAATGAGTACCAACATCCTAGCATTACGTCACAATGATGTCATAAGGTTCGCAGTTTAGCACAATTGTCAATCAATTTTTTCGCAAAAAATGTTAGGATATCCGATTTTCATGCGGTTTTTTTTGGCTCTACTTGATGGACCTGTACAGTTTTACATAATGAGAGCATTTTAGTGCTATCATAATGTTTTTGAGTCGCTAAAATTGCAAAATATAATTTTCCCCCTAATTCAGTAATTTTTCAGTTTTCCTTCACACATGCACAGTCATAGTGACAATCATATGGGGATGTTGTAACTTATTTTTATAACCAATGGAAAGAAGAAACTCCTAAGCTACCCTGTGGTACCAACTTTACAGAATCGGATGTTCAGTAACGAAAATCGGGGGTTTTGTTACAAAAAATGGCTCAGGTAGAGACGAGGGGTTAATAAATTTTGTTGGGCCGCCAAACAAGCATCCACCCCAGCATCTTATCCATCTGCTTGATCACATAAGCCCTCAACAACATGGTTGTGGAGGAAAAAAAACCCAGTAAACAATGTTTAGTTAGGGCGTGTTGGGGATTTTACATGAAAGGTATATGGTGAGGTATCACTCAAGTGGGTCATTTTTTTCATGTGATATCCTTAGACATGGGTTCCATTTTTTACAAAAAATTCTATGGCCCATTTGCTTGAAAACAGCCTCCAACAAAACATGAGGTTTGGAAAAAAGAATAATTGTGTAGGCCTAAAATTTTGAACAAATAGGGGACGGCGGTCACAAAAAGGTGTCCGATGTGGGTAATGGTTCTCGAACCATAGAATCCAAAAGTGATGTCAAAATAGTACCACTTCTGGTTCACACTGTTGTTGCTTCCATTGCTAAATTGACTAGGGCAGTTAAGTCGGTGGGCAAAGACCAAATCCCACATAACCCAAACCACACAGACCAAATACACCCAAGACCCACAACCTTCCAATAACAATGGACAAACCCCATACCCACGGACCCCACCCCTCACAGACCATACCCATTTACCCTGGGCAACAACCCACACTTCCAAAGACCAACACCCATATCCCCAGACCACACCCCATAACACTGGACCACAAACCACACCCCCCACAAGTGTCAGCCCTATGCAATACCCCCGACCACACCCCATACCTCCGGACCACACACCATACCTCCAGACCACACCCTAGGACACATCTCCTATCCTGCACCTACACCCCCTACCCACCGACCACAACCCTACCCCGGACCACATTCCCCCATAAAAAAAAAACCTGCGGACCACACCCCATACCCCCGGAAAACAACTCCAATACCAGACCAAACCACAGACCCTCGGACACCCCCTACCACAGACCACACACACCCCAATGTACCCCTGGCCCATACCCACGGACCACAACGAATACCCACAGACCACACCCCATACCCCCACAACCCACATGCCACCATACCCCAAGACCAAACCACCTACCACAGACAAGACCCCATACCTCGGGACCACACCCCCATACCGAACATACCCAAGGACCACACCCTCACACCCACAGGCCACACCATACACCTGGGCAACACCCATTCTTTTCTAGATAGACTAGTCGGGGGGTGAGGCATTTCCTAAATTGTGGTGAGACTCATGTCTTTGATCAGCTTTTGGTTCTCTTGCTACCCAGACCAGGCTCTATCGTCTGACCTCTAGTCATTTCATTTAGAATTGCCGTTCTTTCTGTTCTAATTTTTTTATACCTTCAATAATGGTACTTTCATCTTTTTACTTTCCTTGCAATTAGAGGTGTCTATGATAACTTAGAGTACTTGTTTAGATGGTACTTAGTTAATTGCAGACATTTGACGGATGTGGTTGCCCTTTCAGTTGGCAGCCCTAGTGTTTCTGCTCATTGTAAGAGCGCTGGTGGTGGTAGTGCCATCTGCTTATACCTGCCCAGTTGCTTCAGGTACTTTGGTGAAAGTAGCTTCCAGACTTTCGGCGTACGAAATTGGAAAGTTTATAGATGGTGAACTCCTACGTTAGTTTGGGTACAATAGCATTATGTATCCATAAGCTTAATAGGCCCACTCAATTGATTGAATGGTTGTTTGAAGCATTCCCGTCAGCTTTGTGCATACCTTGTCTCTGATATTATTGTCCTTAAGTTCGTTATAGATCAGCTTCCACAGGAACCCAATGGGTTAACTATGGATCTGCTGTCCGTCTATTTCTAGGCCGGGATCGTACGCCACATATTGCGTTTTGTCCTTGTCGCTTTTGTTATGCGTTCTGGACAAACCTATCATGGATGAGACTTGCATTTGCTGGTGGGGGGATTTCGCTTCCTGGTACGTGTCCACTTGAGGAATTTGTTCACTGTTATTTACAAGTTCTTGGCATTTTCTGGACTCCTAGCGACGCTAGTAAGATCATTTGCGTATGCTTTGGCAGTGATATGATGTCAGATCCACTTTGCAGTACCCAAAGGTGTTTGGACTGGTTCTAGGAGAATCTAGTTTGTAGCATAAATCCACATTATGTCTGTAAACATGTTGTCATTAACGGATGTGAAGTGATGCAAAAACACAGGGAATACCTTTCCCCTGTTAACCTACCGCAACTATGTCGATCGCAAAAAAATCACTTTAAATGTTACGATATATCCCGGTTCAACAACACAACGTGAGATGCTATTGTACTGCGATGACATAGTGAAACAAAAAATTATTAAAAGAATTAGAAATTAAAAATTTGAAGAAAATTGCGAATACAATCACTTCGCTATGAGAAAGGCTGTTCTCTGAGGGAAAATGTTGGATTTCTACTGTTTTAGACAATTTTTGAGGATAACTATTGCACAAGGTAATTATATCTAAGGAACATCTATCAACTCGATTTGAATTGGTTTTGATATTTGGTATATCGGTATGCAACGTGGCTCTTGAAACTGAAAATGCCGGCTTATGTGGGAACAGCGGGAAAGGTAGTCCCATGGTTTGCATAACTCCACATCCGTTTTAAAATGACAACATATTAAGCCAATGTGGATTATGCTTAGCAGAACTACTAGGAGATCAAGATACAGATGAAAACGGCCAGAAAAGGATGCAGGAGAGGTGGGCAGCCTTTGAAGACTAATTACTATATCCAGTCAGTTGTCCATTCAGTTGTTTGACACATATGAACAGCCCATCATCCAATATGATCTTACAAGTGGTCTATGGAAATGACTACCACATAAAGAAAACTGTACAAGGTGTGTGGTTACAGTACCGGCATTATGCAGGTCCAGCCATGTTGCCACAATTGGTTTACCATTCTTTTTGGCATCTTGGAGCATTTCAGTTAGTGCTTAGCAGCATGTTTTGTTCACATCATTTTACTGTTTTCGGTTTCATTGGACAGGAGTAGCACTACTCAGTACAAGGACTTGCATTACTGGAACAATTGTTATTATTTGTATAATATATATAAATGGTTATTTATCTTGTATCGGAGCCCGTAGGCTAAATTACCAGAGACGTACACAAACGAATCAAACCGAAACAAGCAACGTCAAGGCGTAGCTAAAATCAGCGCCAGTGTTGCAACATCCAACAACTAACCAAACCACAGACACACAATGAATGAGGAAAGTGAGAGTCTTTCATGTTCCTTGCCCATTCAAATGAACCATGAAGAGAGCGGGAATTCTGAGTTTAACCAATATCACCTATACAATAAATCCAGAATTGAGTACCAAGACTAAATCCAGCAAGGGACCCCCAACCAATTGAACCCGGACCCTGGGTCAAAAAGCAAGCTCTCTAACATTGCGACCATGCAACATCTCCAGCTACAAAGGAAAGCGATTCACACCGTATGAATAGCTTTATCAACAACCCTCAACAATATGGACATGATTGGCAGTACTTCCCTGTTTATGTGTGATGTATCACATGCATATTTATAATGCACAAAACCCCTTTTTCCTGATTTTTATGAAATGGGGTCAATTGTAATATTTCAGTATTAATGTTACAAATTTTGAACTTGTATCCAAAATAAAAGTGATTTTGGCTAGTTTCACTGATATTTACCTCGGGGGGGAGGGGGGTGGTCTCAATTTTTTTTTGGTAGGTATGTGCTCCGGATTTCAAAATTGAGGCTCCGGAGCTGATTTGAGGCCAAAAATGGGGTCTCCCGAACGGGTTTCTGAAATTTCAGAAATGGTCCTACAATGGGGGGGGGGGGGGGGGGGGGAGGGGGGGGGGGTGGGGGGTGTTGTGTTGGTGGTTTTTGCTCTTTTCCTCTTATTTCATTTATTTCTCTTATATTTTTGTTTATTTTTATTAATTTAAAACAAAAAATTTTTCTTTTTTTCTTTCCATTCTTCCCCCTCTCCCCAAGAGCCTGAAAATAGGGTCTTATTATAGGCAGCACATACCCATACTTCCCCCCAACATGCCCGCAATGTAAACCAGGCCCACGGGTCTCAGGGAGGGGGCGCGCGTCCCCGGTAAATGCTGAAATTCTTGTTGCAAATCAGCCATTTTTGAGGTATTTGGGGAACCAATTTACAGCCTTTCAGCCCCCGATAATTTTGACAGTTTTTCAATCCGGGATCCGCCCTGAGAACCCCCCCCAAAATCCCTGGAATATTTACTATTTTTGAGGCAATTCAGCATGTAAACAAAAAACAACGTATGAGCCAAGTGGACATGTGTTGTGGAAGGCAAATACCGTCTTCCATGGGTGACCAGCAGGACCCATGGATTTGATCAAAAAAGTATCATAGGCCAAGCAATAGATTCAGAAGCAGGGGCTATCGTAGCGGAAATTTGCCTGAGCACCTTGGCTACGCATTCCCTAGCCCCGGGGCCATAGCATACCGCCGTAAATCCAGAGAGAGTCCAACCTCATACACTGGGAACACCCATACTGCCAAGATCCACACCCCCATATCACACCAAGACCAACCCAATAACTGGACCACACTTCACACCCTCACAAGTGTCAGCCATATGCAATACCCCAGCCACACAACAGAGGACAAAATAGAAAAGAAACAGAAAAAACCCCAAAAATTACCCCAAACCACAACACCATACCCGGACCAATCCTCCTACACAACTTGCACACACAGACAACAACCCCCAACCCAAAAAAACCCCACACCCATCCCCCCGGACACAGACCATACCCAGACCACACCCCCATACTCGGACCACACCCCCACTATCCCGAAACCATACCACGGACCACCCCCCTCACACCCACAGAACCACAACAATACCTGGGCAACACCCATTCTTTTCGATAGAATAGTCGGTGGGAATTTCCTAAAACCTTTGTGGTTGTGACTCATTACTTTGATTAAGGCTTTTGGTTCGCTTTGTACCCAGACCGGCTCTATCGTCTGACCTCTAGTCATTTCATTGAGATTAGATGCCGTTCTTTATGTTATAATTTTTTATACATTCATCTGGCTTTCATTCTTTTTACTTTCATGCATTTTCTGAGAGTGTCTAGGTAATTTAGATACTGTTGTTTCGATGGTACTTAGTTACTTACTGATGTGCTTAGCCTTTTCAGTTGCAGGCAATAGTATTTCCTGCTCCTGTACAGAACACTGGTGGTGGTGCATCTACTTATACCTGCCTATTGATTCAGGTATTTGGTGCAAGTAGCTCCAGACTTTCGGCGTACGAAATTGGAAAGTTATATAGATGGTGTGAACTCTACGTTAGTTTGTGTACGGTAAAATAGCATTATTGTATATCCAAAGCTTCATAGGCCCACTCAATTGATTGAATGGTTGTTGAAGCATTCCGTCAGCTTTGTGAATACCTTGCTCGGATATCTTGTCCTTAGGTCGTTATAGATCCGCTTCCAACAGGAACCAAGGGGTTAACTATGGATCTGCTGTCCGTCTATTTCTAGGCCGGGGTCGTACGCCACATAGTGCGTGTTGTGTCCTTGTCGCTTTTTTATTCTGCGTTGGGCCAAAACCTATCATGCATGAGGTTGCATGAGACTTGCATCATTTGCTTGGTTGGGGCTTTGCCTGAGTCCGTGTACACTGAGAATTGTTCACTGTATTACGAGTTATTGGCCATTCTTCTGGAAACTACTAGCTACGATAGTCAGATCATCTGCGTATGCTTTGGCAGTGATATGATTAGATCCACTCATGCAGTACAAGGTGTTGACTGTGGTCTAGGGGATCTATTCTGACTAAGCATAACCCCATTATGTCGTAACATGTTTTCATTAACGGATGTGAAGGTATGCAAAAACACATGGAATACCTTTTCTGTTACCTACCTCAACATGTCGATCTCAAAAATCACTTTAAATGTTACGATTATCCCCTGTTTCACTATCAACACAACTTGAGATGCATTGAGAGCGATGACATGTGAAAAAAAAATTTTAAAAGACTTAGAAATAAAAATTTTGAAGAAAGGAAAAGAAATTGCGACTACAATTACTTCTGCATGAGAAAGGCTGTTTCTCTGGAAAAGGTGGATTTCTACTGTTTTTAGACACATTTTGGGATTAACGATTTCAAAATGTTAGAATTTATTATCTAAGGAACATAATATCAATTCGATTCTGACTTGGTTTTGATATTTTGTTCATCTGCAGTTGCAAAGTTGGCTCTTGAAATGGCCTCGCTTATGCTGGTAACAGGGGAGAAGGAAAGGTTTATTCCATGGGTTTGGCATAACTCCACATCGTTAATGAACCATGTTAAGAGCAATGTGGGCGTTATGCGTAGCAGACTACTAGGAGATCAAGCTACAGATTGAAGATGGCAGAAACAGGATGCAGGAGAGGGGGCGGCAGCCTTTGACACTTCTATTACTATATACAGTCAGTTGTCCATTCAGTTGTTGACACATAGAACAGTAATCTCACTATATTCTTCCTAATGTGGTCTGGAATATGATACCATATAAAGAAAAATGTACAAGTTGTGGGGTTACAGTACCGGAATTTTGCAGGTCCAGCAAGGTTGTCACAATGGTTGACCATCTTTTGGGCATCTTGGAGCATTTCAGTAGTGATTAGCAGCATGTTTGCTCAATCATTTATGTTTACTCGGGTTCATTGTGAAGGAGAGCGCTACTCAAATAAAAAGGACTGCATTACGGGACAATATGTTATCTTTTATTAAAATAAATGGGTTATTTAATCTTGTATCGTAGCCCATAGGCTAAATACCAGAGACGTACAACAAACTAATCAAACCGAAACAAAGCAACTTCAAGGCAGCAGATTAGCTCTAAATAAGCGCCCCATGTTTGCAACATCCAAAACTAACCAACAACCGACACACCATGAATGGGACGTGAGTAGAGCTTATTGTTCCTTTGCCATTTTAAAATGAACCATGAAGAGAGCGCGGTCTAATTTGAGTTTAACCCAAATTATCCCTTACAAATTAAATCCAGGATGAGTACCAAGGAATAAATCCAGCAGTGACCCCACCCAAGATTTGAACCCGGACCTTGGGTCAAAAAAGCCCAAGATCTCTAACCATGGAACATGCCCCTCCCAGCTCCCAGGAAAGCTATTCACACCTTATGAATAGCTTATTCAACAAAACCTCCACAATATGGACCATGGGCAGTACTTCGTTTAGTGTGATTATCATCATATTTATAATGCAAAAACACATTTTTCCCTGATTTTTATGAAATGGAGCAATTGTATATTTCAGTATTATGTGCCAATTTGAACTTCGTAGTCACAAAATAAAGTGATTTTAGGCTCGTTTCACTGAATTTAATCGGGGGGGGGGGGGGGGGGGGGGTCTCAATTTTTTTTTTGGGTAGGGATACAGTGACTCCCGGATATTTCAAAAATTGAGGCTCAAGAGCTGATTTGAGGCCCAAAAAAATGGGGTCTCCGGAAATAGGTTTTCTGAAAATTTCAGAATGGTCCACAAATGGGGGGGGGGGGGTCTTCCTTGGAAATGGAGGAAATACGGGGGTACAAGGGGGCAACCAAAAAAAAAGCGGGGAAAGGGGAAAAATTAGGACACTAAAAGGAAAACGGATTACCAACCTAATGAAAATAGAACCAAAAGGGAACAAGACCACCTATAGGGGAAAGGGTGTAAGGATCGCGGGGAAACGGGGACCAGACGTGAACTAACCCGGGAAAGAGGGCAAAGAAAGACCAAGGAGCGGGAAAGAAGGCTTAAGGAAAAAAGACTCAACTAAACGATAACTAATAAACCTAGGAAAAGACGCCTAATATAAAAACAAGAAAAGACAAAAAAAAGGAATCAGGTGGGCGAAAGGAAAACGCAGACGTTCACTCCCTCTACCGCTTCATCCAGAAGCGGAGACGGGTGCGGAACGCCGCCGGCGCAATAACGGGGAAAGAAAACTAACTAACTGAAACTAAGAGAGAACAAACACTCAAACGGGGGAAAAAGGTGGAAAGGAAACAACAAAAAAAAGACCAAAATGATATAAACCCGGGAAAAGATATCAAGGAAAAAAGGAAAAAGAACCAATCACCCGAACTAAAAAGAAAAAAACACTAAAAAAAAAGGAAGCGAAATACACAGAAAGAAAAAAGAGTCGGCAGTAAAACTCTCTAAGAAATAAAAAGATCGGAAAAGGGAATAAAGATCAAGGATTCGGGGGGATCGGGGGGGTGACGGGGGGGGGGTGGATGGATGGCGGGACGGGGTGGGGGGTCAGGAACTGAAAAAAAAAAAAGAGAGCCTTGGGCTACCCTGAAAATGCGGGTTCTTATAGGCAGCAATACCAATACTTCCCCCAACATCCCAATGTGAGAACAGGCGGGGTCCAGGGTGAGGGGGCGCGCGCCGGCCCCCCACCCGCGTTGAATGCGCAATTCTTGCAAATCAGCCATTTGAGCTATTGGGACAAAGTACAGCCTTTTACAGCCCCCGTAATTTGCGTTTTTCAAAGCTGGACCGCCCACTGAGAACCCCCCCCCCACCCGAGGATATTTACTATTTTGAGGGCAATTCAGCATGTAAACAAACCAACTTATGTGCCACGTGGAAGTGTTGTGTGAAGGCAAATCACGTTCTTCGCATGGGTTGACACAGGAACCCATGTGGATTTGATCAAAAAAGGATAATCGGCCAAGCAATGAGATTCAAGAAGAATCAGGGGCTATCGTAGCGGGAGGAATGGAAATTGCAGGAGACCTTGGGCTAGCATGCCCTAGCATGCATACCGCCCTTAAACCAGAGGAGATGAGTCCAACTCAGTCTTGATTGAGACCCAACAGTCGCTAAGCTAGGAGTCACGAGGAGTCACCTTGGAAAGAAGATTGCCATCAACCAAGTATGGTATTGAACTAGTTCTGCTGACATAACCTTTTTGTCTTCATTATCTTTTAACATTTGGACATTATCGTATATCAGCTAAAGTAACGGTTATTGCCGCTGTGCTTGTACATGGACTGGTATCAACAATAAGGCAATGCCAAATTTAAAGTCAGTGACATCGTCAAGATTTTCAAACTTACCTCAAACAGGACGCTGTAGCATCTTACAATACTACAAAACAAGAATCCACACATTGTGTTCATCAAAACGGCAAATGGATGAATTTTCAACGTCGAATTATTTACTCCCTAAAACTGTAATGAGTGGTGGTGGCTAGTGTCGAGTTTGGGGGTTCAAAAGGTCGCACACGTGCGTTGTTGGTAAACAAAAACCAAAACAAGACAATGTGTGTGGATTCTTGTTCTGTTAGTATGTAAGAACTGCTTGAGGTAAGTTTTGAAAAATTCTTGACGATGTAAAAGACTTAAATTTGGCTTTGCTTATGTTGATCCCCGGTCCATGGACAGCGGCATAACCTTTACGTTAGCGCTGAGAATACGGATAATGTCAAGTAAAAGATGATGATAAGACAAAAAGGTTATGACTAAGCAGACTAGGGATGAAAACTGGTGAGAATCTCCACCTGGAGCTGACTCCTCATGGGCTGAATTGGCGATTTTTTTTTGTTCTAAAAAGAAGTGAGAACCAGAATTGGACGATGTAAGGTTTCCTTGCAGAAGTGGAGCAACCTGGAAGCAGATCAGGGACACTACCTGATTGATCATTGTGGATCAGGAACAGAACCAAGGACAACAATGGAAATCTCTGGTCTGCCCAATGCGGAGAAACAAGGCACAAACAAGGACCTTGCGGATTCAGTGAAGCAGCCAGACGTTGTACCCAATTGGCTGGATCATATTTGAGAACAATCAGTGCAGTGCCGACAGTGTTGGACACATAAGAAGAGAAGGCCAGCCATTAGTACGATTTCATTCTTGCTCATTCACAGAACATGGTGGCTTGGGCGACTTTTGTTTGGTACGTTTTAATTACAATATTATACAAAGTACCCCCCCAAACATTACCAATTTTGTCAAATTCCCTTAGAAGTGCCATATCCTTCCTGTTGCTTGTCTTGTACTTTTGCAGTTGGTAATGACGCTTATCGGACCGGCGGCTTCTTGATGTTGTTTAGGTGCAACCTTATTGCATTAGATTTAGGATCTATTCAAACACTACCTGGGAAAAAAATAAAAATGTGACAGTTTTGAGTTTTGGCATTCAAAGTCGGGTAGAAGAGGGTTTAAAATGAATTGTCTGTCAGTCAGAAATCCGGAGCAAGTATGCGGACTCGTGATTTTTATCTGTATGAAAACTTGAACACCTCGTTTTGTTGTGATAAAAGTCAATCACATAAACCTCGCCCCAATTATCCTTTTATAAAGGGTAGAGTTTCCTGTGAAGAATGGATTTGACACTCGATTTGATTGAAACACAATTCAAACGACCGCGGGTTGATTTTTTTTTATTGCGGGATGGTCTGACACGGAAGGGGGAGAAAGAAGGGAAGAGAACGGAAGAAGGAGTGATTGTGGGGGGGGGGCGGGGAGAGGGATGAGAGAAAGGGGAACGTGTGGGGGAGAGAAAGGGGAAATTTTGTCGCTAAAAGATAAAAGTGGAAATAAACACCCATGTAAATTGGTAACTTTTTTGGACATTTTGACATTTCATCACCAAAAAATGGGAGTCTTGTCAAAATTCTCTAAAATTGGGACTTTTTATCAAAAAGTTCAGCAAAAAGTGACCCTTTTCCCCTTGTGGGATTGGAAAATTAAATGAGGGGCAAGAGGTTACCTGAATCAAGCCGGACTCGATATGAATCTATATTGGATCTGCGTGGAGTGAGGAGGAGAAGAATTTTCCTAAACTTGGGGAAATGCGCGTTTATAACTTTGACACTTTAAATGTCGACATGCTATTGCTTTTATTCCGTAAAACCCTTTAAAGCTGGGGAGAGACAGAAAAGAGAAAAAATGACTATTGGTTTCTAGTAGTAGTAGGTAAACGGTTGTGTTTTTTGTTGAAGTAATAAGACCTATTTTACTCAATTGTTCAAAATGTGACCCGGACAACACTTCTGGTCAGTCTTACAGTGTTCAAAAATAGAACCAATTAAATATTACTTGGGTACATCACCCTGTATAGGAAGGAGGGGGGAAAAACTACCTCCTATTATACAACCATTTCTTTTCGAGTTGTAAGAGAAACTAACTGCTTTAGACAAATATAAGAAAATAAGGAATGAAGGAACGGAATGGGGAATTCAAGTCTCTTATATTTGGAAACCGAATTACTTATAATCTTTTTGTGACATTAGTCGGGGCCTCTTTCCCGATTCCATCAGCTGCGGATCCTCACTTGACCATTGTTCCAGAACAAGCCAAGCTTTGCTGCTCTTGCCGTAGGCCAAATGATGAAGTTGACTGGAAAACATCGTATTTATTGAGATCGTGCTCGCTGTTATGGTTCGGTCTAATGGCGGTCGATTGCCAATGGCTGCTCGCCTTCACTGGGCAAATCATTCATGCTGCTGTTCTGCCCGCTTTGTATACATACGATGCGGTTGATTGCTTTGCAGCCAGGTTAAAGGAAACTATCCATTGGTTACAAAACCTTATCTTGGTTTTACAATTGAAAATTCAATACTTAGAAATTCAGAAACATCCCATACTTACAAAAAGACCTATACGGTATGGAGAAATCCTACTTTGTCCTAATCAACATTATGACTATATGGTGTTTAAACTTAAAACACGCCCGCGTCGAAAACCTCTGCCCAGACAAAACTATGCTCACATAGACCTGGTGTCTTAACCTGCTGGTTTGGAATAAAAGCACTGCAGCTAGCTAGACACGCATGTTTCGATCCTCAAAGGATCTCATCAGTAGCACTGCTTAGGCCGATTTCTGACCCATGCTTGTAAACAGATTTGTAAAAGAAACCCGTTGGTACTAGGAAAAAGCTTCCCAAAGATTAGTAGAAAATTCAATGCTCCGAAAAAAAAAATAGAACAAAATCCTCGTGACCTCGGGAAACCTTCTTGTTTACCGGTTTGTGATTTTGTAGAAATTTTGGTGGCCTAACTCGAGCTACTATGTTCACGAATCGCTTTTCGTGCGTGTGCGGTTGCCTACCGTTATTCCTCCAGCTTGACTTGCCGGGATCTTTGGCCTACAAGAAAAAACCCCCACTGGTGTTCTGTGGGGCGATGAAAGGAGGCCTTTGTTTAAATCTTTCCTCCTCCCTTCTAACATTCCCGATTACTGGAGGAGGAATCAAGAAGAAGAAAGCCTTTTTTGGATATTAGGGAGAAATGAAATGAAATTCGACGGCCTCTACGCTACGATCTTTGCTTGACTGTGTACTCTTACGTCTGAACGATGCATTTCTGCGATTTATGTTGTGTTCCGTAGTAATCTGACCATAATCTTGTCAGAAAAAAAAGCGGTCTACGTGTGGTTACGGAGCCTTTCTACTATGTATCTTTGAAAGGATTAAAAGCTCCAGAGTCAGATTCAAAAGTTTGCGTCGTATGGTATGAGTATGTCGCTTCTGATCGGTCAATAACCATAAGTCATTTGTCATTCATGACCAATGAAAGGTTTTTAATCAAACAAGGCGAATTATTACGCACGTTAACCAGTTTATCGGAGAGAGCACGCATGTTTCAAACCGTACTTGCTGCAGATTTGAGTTCCAAACCAGCAGGTTAGGACACCAGGTATATGTGAGCAGAGTTTTGTCTGGCATAGGTTTTCGACGCGGGGGGGGGGGGCGGGGAGTGTTTTAAGTTTAAAAACACGCATAATATAGGCTATGGTGAGTAGTTTAACAATCAGTATAGGTCTTTTTGGAAAGTATGGGATAGTTCTGAATATTACTAAGTATTGAATTTCAATTGTTAAACACCAAAGATAAGGTTTTGTAACCAATGGATAGTTTCCATTTACCTGGCTGCAAAGCAATCAACCGCATCGTATGTATACAAAGCGGGAAGAATAGCAGCAGAACGCAGCAGACATGATTGCCCAGTGAGGCGAGAGCAACGCAATTGGCAATCGACCGTCCAATTAGACCGACCAATCACAGCGCCAGCACGATCAATCTCAAATAAAATAGCGATTGTTTTCCATTCAACTGCATCAGAGGAGAGGTTTTCAGTTTTCGTCGAAGTCAGACGTGTTTTTCTGTTCTATACGTATTTATAGTTGCATTATATATTTTTGGTTGTATTGATTGTGTATTGAGGTGGTAAGGTGGATGTAGTTTATCAACCATACACTGACTTTCTTTTTATTTTCCCCCCAAATTGATTTGCCTTTTTCAACGAGGTTTGTTACATCATAACTGTACTGAATTCATCTGCGGTGGTTTTTGGTTTTGTAGTTTTTTGCGAAGCGTAGTGTTGGCCACATGGACATGCGACGAGGCATGGACCATGTGGCTTCAAAAGCAAATGATCGTGTCGGATTCTTCATTGGTCTGGAGCGGGAATCAGGTTGCCGGAGTCTCTGTATAGATGTAATTGCATGAGGATGATAGGCACGGATGGTGGCCTTAATATTGATTTTGTGGTACTCCTCATTTTCAGGCCTGATAAGTGGGCCAAAGATTCACAAAGCACACATGAGTTTGCGACACCTTTAACAAACACCAAGGTGGGTTCAACTTGTAATCTAACAAGAAGCGAGTACAAAGAAAGAAACGGGATCAGGTAGGGTTTAGATAGTGAGGAGGTTGGGGGGGTTTGGACAAATGAAGCTGATACAGAATCCATGCTATCAGAGATTGGTTTGATGCGAATGAGACCAAAGAGGTCCGAGAGTAGTCATACGACCTCTGCTGATGTTAACTTAGCCAAAGTGAGCCAATAAAAAGAGCAAAGTTGTTGAATACTATTGGTCCTGATTGGTACAGAGGTTAGTAAAATCTCAAATGGTTTGGTGGTCAAAGGTTTTTCGGCAGCTAGGCTTCCAAACTCAAGAAATGACACATTGGTGTGGTGGTCTGGTTAAAGTTAGAGTATCAAAAAAGGGGTCCAATTTTAAAGGAGTAATTAGTGGGATTCCGATTGATGTTAATGATCAGGAATTGTTGGATGATGTAAATCTCATGGGGTTTGTTTGGTGTGTGAGAAGATTGAATAGGAAGGGGGATGGAGAAAGTGGAAAATCTTTGTCAGTGGTCTTACCTTTTAAGGAAGTATTCTCCGCCAGGAATCATGATTGGTTTTGAAATGGTCAATGTCAAACCTTATGGGATCAGGGTTATCCGATGTTCCAAATGCCACCGGTTGGGTCACATGGCTTCTTACCGTAAAGGTTTAGTAGTGCACGTGTGTTAGGGGCGGGGGTCGGTATCAGGTTTTGATAAGTGTTGGTGTGTGGGGTTGCTAAATGTTGAGATGTGGCGGAGCGGAGAGTCGGCAGCCTATGAAGGGTTTGTGAATTTATAAGAGAGCCAAGCAAATCAATGTAGTGAAAGCTAAACATGGTTATCTTATGTGATTGCTGCTAAGACGTGGAAGAGAGGACACTTATGGTAGCTCCAGCTATTCCAAGAATGTCAGCAAATTCTGTTACACAGAGAGTACGGTAAGTGAAAAAATCAAGTATTAAAGAGAGTCAACCGAACTGTTAAATTTAGGGATTGATGGAGAAGTTGCCTTAATCAATGTACCAGTAACACAATATGTGATGCTGTAAAAACAAACCCCTGGTATAGATGCATTATTGTCAGACTGTGTAAAAGCTGAGCACATGTTTATGCACTCACGTCAAGGAAAAGTGATCCTGGGGGGCAGCAGTTGGTGTATTCGATTGGGGGTTGTCCTTCAAATATATGAGGGGACTAAATAAAAAGAGAAGGTGAACAGCAATTGAAGGTCCTGATTACAAAAACAGGGAGAGCAGAGAAATTGCAAAGGATAGGCAGCGTAAGGATCAATCCAGAAGTCTGGTAAAGAATCGAGAGAAGTGTCTTCAGGACTAGGAGTCTTTCGAGTCAAAAGAGAAAGAGGAAGGAGTTTATTAAGTCCTCCTCCAAGTGCAATCTAGTTCTCAGGTCGGTCAAGGGGACATGGGGGTCCATTCCACAGTATTTTTTTAATCGTGCGAGTTAACTTTAAATGGGTGTTGCAGACTCATACGTCGTCTGAGGTCAGAACTAGTAATATATGGTTTGGTCAATTGCATTTATTGTTGATTATGTTAAGTATTCTTCAGTGGAATGCCCAATCAAGTAGGCTCATGGGGTTGAATTGGAAAAATATATGAAGAGAGTCACCGGTTTAAACCTGATTGGTGTTATGAATCCAAGAGACCTGAGGTAACTAGTGGTGGGTCTCTTTTCGGCTGCCAGGGTATATATTGTCGCAAGATTAGAGTGGTTGAGGGAAGGAAAACGAAGAGAGGGGTTTTGGTATTTTGTTTAAAAAAGGGGATTGTTGCTTCAGTTAGTTCCCATGAGGCTGTTGTATCTATTATGAGGCTCAGTTGATGGAAATTAGAAGTAAAGGTAATCTCCGTAAGGGTTATGGCTAATATTATAATTCCTAATTGGAATTGAGTCGGGATTGCTGATCCAATTTTGAAACAAAGTTATTCTACTTATTGTTGTGGGGATTTAATGGGCATACTACTTGTTATGGGGTAGTAGGTCAACAGATACAAAATGTGTAAAATTACTTGAAGGCCATTATTGACAATTAATGACTTGTTTTGTTTTTAAAATGGTAATGGTACTAGATGGATGTTAGAAAGGGACTTTGTTCATGTCTTGATATCAACTCTGTTCGATGAGGTGGCTTCAAAGTGTGTATGGGATGTTCTAAACAATAATTGGAGCAGTGATCACTTTCCTGTTTGATCTCTTATGGGCGCGTGCAGGTCTTTTTAATGAGAAGCCAGTATAGCCTCGTGGTCATCACAAGGGCGGATTGGCAAAATTTGAGGTAGCCTGGAATGATTTTGGTTTTGATCTGATGGGGATTGTAGTGTTGATTGTTCATCTATGGATGGGTTATTTGAGCGGATTACTGATGCGTTATTTGGTGTTCCAAAAACAAACTTTCATTTGAGGGTAAGTCAATCCGTTCCTTGGCTGGTGGAATGATGATTGAAGGTGACCTGCCACTCGTAAGGGGCATGAATAAGTTGAAAAAGGAATAGAATCCTAAAATTTAGTTGAATATAAGCGTCTTAAAGCAATGCTCGTACCGTCTTTTTTAGATCCAAAGGGAAAATGGAAAAAAAAAAAAAAAACAATTTTTTCTGTTCTGCGTATTAACATTTCGGAACACCCACCAAAAAAAAGTATGGAGGGTATATTAGAAATATAATACTAAAGGGGCAACATGATAAATGATATTCCTGTGCTTACGAATACTTATGGGGAGGCATCGGATATGTAAGGCAATGATGGTGCTTCTTTGCCAGGTGATAGTACAGATTAATTATGACAAATTTAAAGATCTAAGTGTCAAATCGAAGTCAATTTCAGTTTGATGAATCGGAGAATTCAATGCTGTGACCATTTAGTAGGGGAACCTGACTGTGCATTGATTAAAGCGAAAGCACTGAGCCTGGTAAAGATGAGATTTGCATGAATATTATAAAAGATTTCCTTCATGTCAAAAAAGGGTTGCTTTTTATTTTTAATATTTATTTGGCTTAGAGGTGTTTGTCCAGAGGCTGTGGAAGATGGCTGTGTTGACTCCTTTCCCAAAACCAGCTGCAGTAATTCTGACCCGCTTTCGTACAGACCCCCCATTGCTTTTGACTTCGGTTATGGGAAGGTACAAGGTTTGGAAAGAATGTGAATAAAAGGTCTTTATGAGGGAGGCAAAGTTAATTTGTTAAATCAGATCAGAAGGGTTTTCGGGAGAGCAGGGTAAAACAGGACCATGTGGTCAACTTGGAATCTGATATTATTATAAACACAGGTTTTGTGCTAATAAGGAGAAGTATTGTTTCTATGGTTTTGGATATATAAGAAGGCATAGACATGGTGTGGAGACGAAAGGGAGGAGCCATTATCAAGTCAATACTTTTGGATGGGGGGGGTAGTATGGTTAAGTGGATTTGATAATTTCTTGTCTGGTGATTTTACACGTTAAGGTTAATGGGTCTTGGTGTTGTCTAACAAGTTTCTATGGAAAATGGGCTTCCGCAGGAAAGGTTTTGAGTCAACTTATTTTAATATTGCGGTTTTTGATTGCCTGGGAAGTAAGCGTGTGTCTATTTCACCAGTTTGCTGATGACATAGCTATTTGGAAGTCGCATAGAAATATAAAGTTTGCTTGTCAGAAGTTCAGGCTGGTTTAACGCTATTGGTGATTGGTGTAACAATGGGTTTTTTTTTCACCATCTAAAAACGTTGGTGTTCTGTTTACTCAGAAAAGGCAAAAGCCTTGCTATTAGGGTCTCTTGGGGAGAAAATGACGTAGTTCAAATCATACAAATTGTGGGTTTGTTTTTGATCAGAAGTTAACTTGGAAAAGCATTTGAATCTATCAGGGATAGGTGTAAAGGTTAGGGATAGAATGAAGTGCTAAGGTGTATATGGTAGTAGTTTGGTGGGCGTGCTGATGGCCTATTGCTTTTAAGGTTGTATAAGGCACTGATTAGGCCTGTTTTGGATTACGGATGTGACGCATGACTCATGTGTACTGATACATGAAGAATTCTCTTAATACTATCAATATAAGGCTTTGAAGATCTGCAATGGGGCTCTTCAAGGACTTCATTCGCTCCCTTCAGGCTGAATGTGGGGGGGCACCTCCTTTCAGTAAGCCGTAATTTTGGTTTAAAGCTATGGTGTGGCAGTTGCTGCTGAACTTCTTTCATCCTAACCAAACGTAGGTTGATTATTAATGGGCAGAAAGAAGGCCTATTAGTTTGATGATCCCAGTTGGGGAAATTTCATAGACCTTTGGGTTAGGGTTGGTGCTTTTGATGGAAAAGTTATGGGGATGGGGTATTATCCTGTCCATCTGGGATACAGCAAATAAAACTTCTCGTAGAATTATTCATGTAAGTGCAAATAATGATGATCAAACTAGATAGGAAATTGTTGTTTGTTATTGTTAAGGAAAAATTATGGTTATTGGGGCTCTGCCCTGCATATTTATACTGATGGGTCTGGACCCTGTGGGGTCATAGGGTGGTTGTAGTATATTATTCCCGTTTTTAAATGTTTTAAGGTTCAGGGCTGACGTCTGGTATTTCCATCTTCTCTGCAGAACTTATCGCTATACTTATGGCTCTAGAGTGGGTTGATGATGTTTTAAACCTCTGGATGTTTGTCATTTCAGTGACTGTAATGCGTGCATTAATCGATTTCTAGCTTTGATCAGGATCTAAAATCATTTGGTGATATCCAGCGTTTATATATGTCGCATTAATTCGCCAGGTATAGTAGAGATTGTATGGATTCCAGGTCATTCAGGGGATGCTGGTAATGATGGGCTGAGTTGGTTTTTGCAAAGAAGGGCAGTTGTAGAGGCAGTTGATATCTTGGTTAGGTTAAATGTTTTGAATATGAAAGTATTTGTAAATGCAATTGAAGATCAGTGCAAGAAGACTGGCAAATTATAATTATGCAATTATTGAAAATTATAAGCCCAGAAGTTGCGTTTGATATGCCGTATTGGAAGGTTTCACGGGTTGGGAAGTATGTTCACAGGCTTATAGACTGGTTACGTTTTTTTATTAATATCTATTTATTTTTGGTGGGAAAATCCAGATGGAGATGCCGAGCAAGTGCGATCCATGGATACTGTAAACAATTTTTATTGAAGTAAAAGTAGATGTGCAAAGGAGACATATAATTGCGGATACCCAGGGAATTGGGTTTTGAACTGTATATATGCATACAGGATTTTTGGGTGAAAGAAATCCTCCTATGCTGCGTTATGAGATATAGTTAAGCATGTTGTGCATGAAATTAGGTTGGGGTTTTTTTTTTGCAGTGTTTTTTTTTGTTTTATTAGTTTTATTTTTTTTATTTTTTTTACAGTGTACCTAAGTCCAATTGTACCTAACCTCACATGCCTTTAACTTTTCTTTGGTTTCTTTTATCAAATTTAATTTTTATTTTATTACCTGGTTATTAAACAAAAAAAGGCTAGGTTTGACGCACATAATTTTTGTTGAAAGTGCCATTCATCTAAAACCAAAACCAAACCAAATCAACTGCATTCATTTGGCATACGGGCCAAGAACAGCAAGTGGTGTTCATGGGACAAGGGTCAAAGTGAGACCCGCAGCTGATGGAATCGGGAAAGAAGCCCCGAGTAATGTCACAACGAATAGTAATTCGGTTTACAAAGAGAAGGGAGACTTATCCCAAGTAAGGGCAGTCTTAGTGGAATTATGGTAGTAAATGTGCTATAGTCTGATTTTTCATGTCATCCGTAAACGCATATGGTCGATGGTACGACTCATTTGAGGGGATGTGTTGAGTTCAAAAACTACAGAGACCGTATTAACAGCTGAAATGGCTCAACTTTGTTTCAACAGAATAGAGCTTTAACCGTTCCTAAAGCAACTGTTGTATCGAATATGGAAAGGGCGGGGGGGGGGGACTTCATACCAGTTCAATTGAATAGATGGGGCGTAAAGTGTGAGACACGCGATCGAGTCTTGTTTGGTTGCATAAAAGAAACAGATTAAGGTGCAGGAACATCGAGGAGGGGTGATGATGGGTGAAGGGAGGCTTAGGCACCCAGGTCATATTGTAGTTGAGTATGAGTGAACAAAACTATAAAATTACTTAAAGATTGGGCCAAACTGTCACATATTAGTCTGGACAAGGACGAAAAATGTAAAACGTATGAGATTTTATTATTTAGTGATGTAAAGAATTCTTTGGTACGTAATAATTACTTATTCGTATCAGTTTTTATGTTGAACATTTCAGAGTTGTTCAAGTTTGGTGTTTGAATTTAAGTGCAGTTGCCTTGTTGTAAAATGTCTTGTGAGAAGAAAGAAAAAGGGACATTTTTAAAGTCGGCCTAAATCTTATTCCGGTATCGTGACATAAATTTCTACAGTACTGATTGGGTAAAGCATACACTTTAAGAAGGAAAATGGAATCGTGGACACGCCCCAAAAACTTTGTAATGAACTGAACGAAATAAAAATCCTACTATGAGCAGTTAGTTTTCTTTACAACTCGAACGAAAGAAATGTTTGTATAGTAGGAGGTAGTTTCCTTCCTATACAGGGTGATGTACCCAAGTAATATTCAATTGTTTTCATAGTTTTGACACTGGTTCTGACCAAGAATGTTGTCGGGTTCACAGTTTTGAACATTTTAAAAAAGGTCTTACTTAACCGTTTACTAGAAATCCCAAGATAAGGTTTCGCCAGCTTTAAAGGGTTTTACGGAATAAAGCATAGCAATGTATACATTTAGTGTCAGTTATAAAGCATGAATTTCCCAAGTTATGAAAATCTCTCTCTCTCACTCCAGCAGATCAAGATTGATTCATAGCGAGTCCGGCTTGGATTCAGGTACCTCTGTGCCCCTCTGATTTTTTCAGAAAAGACGGGTCCCTGCAACGGAACCTGATCTAGTCTGAAATCAATCTCGTGTAGAAAATGTTATTTATGCAGAAATCAAAAATAACTCAACCTTTTAATTAACACAGGCTTGTTTCTATCTCGAAACTCGCTTTCCAATGATCGTGGCTTTTGCATATGCCGCCATTACCTCTGCATATGTTAAGTTTTTATTTGGTTCATCCTTAGCTCTACTATATACATTGTATTACACCTGTAGAAACTATAGGTCATGTTAGCAACCTTTTGCTCACGGTTTCGTGAACTCATCTTAATGCTAATTTAATCACGAGAAGCATTTTCCAGATGAAACTCGCACTCATGGATCATGCCATTGTACCATGCTTCAATTATCTGGTTAATTTTCTAAGTATACCCCCAGTAAGGCCACTTTTTTAACATCGTGCTCGCACAAATCCTTTACTATAACTCAACTCTGCATGTAAGCTTGTTTCTATCTTGAAACTCCCTCCCTTGGATCATGTAACTGTATCATGCTTAACTTACATGATTCATGTTCATTCCGTTGGAATCTGGTACTACTACTACCTCTCTGTACTTATTAGTAGGCATGTAGTCCATATCCCGTTCACGCATTGTAAAAGCTGTCCCTTAAAGTATAGCCTATTACCATGCCTTAACTTGCTAACTGTTCAAACGTACTATGCTTAGCTAAGCTTGTACGTTTCCACGTAATTTATGAAATTAACTCATATCCTGAGGAAATCGCCGAACTTGCCTTTAATGTCCGAACTTGGAACATACATAGTAGCATCGTCCACTTAAACCTAATCCATAAAATTTGGCTATAGGAACAAGAAAATATGCTAACCGAAACCAAGGGAGTTAGGGAGGAGTAGGAGAGGGGGGGGGGAATAAGACTTAAAGTTTTTCGCCATATTTCCTAACTGAAATATGGCGTGCCAAGCATGCACCCCCCGGCGTAGGCCTGGCTACAGAGTATGCCCTACAAGGGCCATTTGCGCAAACAAACTACATTTAGTGAACAAATAAGAGAAGGTGAAAAAGAAGGAAGAAAGAAAAAAAAACACCACCAATAAAGAGGGTTTATTCTCCCGGGTTTGGGGGGGGGGTTGGGGTACTTGGACAGTTGGTTCGGGTAGGCAACCGATGCTCGTTCCAAAAAAGGGGGAAATAGTTGGACCAGGTTTTAGATTCGTGTCACCCACCTTTAAGCTATATAAGTTTGCAAAATGCCTTCCGAACTAAATCAATCAATAGGGCCTACAAAGTGCAAAGTGAACATTTTAAAGTCGCCAAAATTATGTAGGTCTATGACACTGATGAAAATGTTTGTACTTTTAAATTGTGTTTCGATATGCTACCTCCACTGTGTCAGGATGTTGTTTTCATTTACATCACTGTAGGCCTACATGTCGCATTAAATTTATGCCCCGGAAATATCTTCCAATAAAGTCATTGTTTTACAAATTTATAAATGTCTATGTGCCCTGAGATTGAAATTTTGGCCTGTTTTACCAATATCGATTATCATAAGGAATTTCATTATATACTGCCTTTTGTCATTGTAGGTCAGGCTATAACGTAATAAATGTAACCAATAAATTGAATGCATATCGTCAATTACAATAACAATCCACGAAATTGATATCACCCTACCATTATTGTTCGCAATCGTCGGATTTGTTTACGTATAGCGAAAAGGCTGGATTTTTCAAAATAAATGCGTATAATTACGAAATTGAAAGCATAAAGACTAACTTGCTCTCTACCCTCTGCTTAGAAATAAAGGTCAACATAGAACCAGTTTTGTCCTGTAAATTTTAACCCTATACAGCACTGCTACGGGTTCTCTAAAGAACCTTAAAACGTTGCTATGAAGAACCTTCCAATAAAGTTCTTTTTGTATGTTATTGAAAGGTTTAGCAACATGAAAGGCGGTGATAAGCCTTTGGTTCCAAAATAACTTTCAATGCTCCCACAAATTTATTTTTTCTGTTATACCTAGAACCTGCGGCCGTCCTCAGAAGGGGTGCTTTATTTACCAGGCATTTACGGTTTCCTATAGTTTATAAGGTTCTACAATAATCATTTCTCTTGGCTTATAGAACTTTTTTGGTTCTGAAGAACCCCGATGAAGATTCATTAGGGTTCTTTTAGACCCCAAAAGGTTCTGTAGCCAAGCTAAATGGTTCTTTGTATAACCTTAAACTCTAAGAACCCTAAAAAGCCTCATTTCAGAGGTTTCTGGGTAGAACAGAAAGAAATGATTTTTCTTTGGCCACCAAAAATATTTTAGACCCAACAGGTCATCACTGCCTTTCACATTGCTACTTTTTCAAAATCTATTTGAAACATGCAAAAAGACTATTCCTAGGCCGAATTTACATTTTGAAAGGTTCCTTAATATGAACTTTTTAAGGTTCTTCATAGAACTTTTAAGGTTCTTTACAGAACCTTAGCAGTGCGAAGGGTGAAAGAATACAGGACAAAAAAAGGTTCTTTTTGAACCCCGGGTTGAAACCATTATTTCAAGTGGTACCATAAGCTTAAATATTAAACTGTACAACGAAATCGATTGGTGAACAATGGAGTAGAACGCTCATAATACAAAATTGTATACTTATAGGAATTTGGACCGGTAGACCCAAACGTGCGAAATTGATTGCCATTAAATAATTTTTTTATTTAGCAAATCACTGATAGTGCCTTTTTATTTTTGGTTGATAGAAATGTGAAATTGACCGGAAAAACCTATATTATCCGGCTGCCGCCATTTGGGTGATTGAAGATGTTTATTACTGTATGTCGGGGGTAAGTTGAGCCACTTTTCTACATGTTTGTTTCATTCGGCTCAAGAAATATAGTAAGGAGGCAAATGCAGTGTTACCAATAAAACATGTGTATGTTTATGATTAAGGTAATCCACAATTTTTTGAACAAATTTTGCATTATCCTTAAATACACTATCAGTGAATTTGGCTAAATCAGAAAATCGAAAAAATCATCAAAATCAGATTTTTTTGCATGTATGAACAATAAGTACAGGATCCTAACATACCCTGCAAATGATTAAGACCACTGCAACCTAATAAGGACAGAATCGGAATTTTAGTCATTACTGTCCGTCGGACACTTACTACAACACGTATTGAATGAGAATCGTATCTTGGAAACACTGCCGTTTTCTTCCTTTTCTGGATTCTGTCCAATTCTTCAGTTGGAAAAGGTAACTTATGAAATTCTACAGACTTACCTTCACTTTGAAGCTATTCCTGCAAATTATCAAATATTTTTCAATCACTGATAGTGTCCCTTTAAGTGAGATGCCAAACATCTTGTTGTAAACTGGCTTCATTACCCCAGATGTGGGGTAGTTTGGCCAGCATGGGGTAAGTTGTGCCATCCATAGGAATGCACAATATATGTGTCAGAGCATTGAATCCAATTTTTGCCTTTTTTATTTTTTTGTTTTTCAAGGTATGTTGCCCCAAAAAATGCTTGACTAGTGAAAGTTTAGTCTAAAAGTTGAAAATAAATATTTTTTGATGTGATTCTTACTTGATTTTTTTTTGGAGAAAGTTGTGGCACAATTTCCTATCTCACTTACCCCCATGCCCAGTGCTCAACTTACCCCATAGGCACATTTAAGTTAAAAAGCAGCCTCCTTCAAATAAACTTGTTACATTTCATCATTTTTTAAAGTTGTGTACATATCACACCCTCATACACAAAAGAGTGCCATTACTTTCATCCTGTAGGGGGAATTGTCACAAAAATCATTTTTTTACAGAAAGTTAGAAACAGTGCAAAAATGAACTTTTTAGTGTAACTTTCTAATTGTATGTGTCAAGTTATTCCATCTTACACTTGAGAAACCTGTGTTTTGTAATGTACTAATAGAGAGTAGTGGAAAGGGAAATAAGTTCTTTGTCTTCTTTCTAGACATGCTAGAGGGGGTGGCCCATCTTACTCTGTGGCTCAACTAGCTTCAACTTACCCCTCTCTCCCCTTGTATGAAAAAACACTAAGCACTATATAGCAAAACAAAATGTTTGGAATTTGTCTCTTCTGTCATAGTATATATTAAATGTAATGTTTGCCCAAATATTTAATGAAGCGAGTTTGTCTTAAATTACCAGTTTTTTAGCTGTTAAAGGCACTATCAGTGATTTGCTAAATCAAAAAAAATCGGGGGAAAATCATCAAAAAATCAGATTTTTGCATGTTTGTATAACAGCTGAGACTCAGGTAACAGGTATAGATATCCTAAATACCCTGCAAATTATAAGATCAAAAGCATCCTAATAAGGACAAAATCGGATATTGTATTCATTACTGTCCATAGGGACACTCCCTACAACACACAATTGAATGGGGATTGAATCTTTGAACACTGCTGCATGCTTTCCTCCTTTCCTTTCAAATATTTAATGAAGCGAGTTTGTCTTAAATTACCAGTTTTTTAGCTGTTAAAGGCACTATCAGTGATTTGCTAAATCAAAATATCGGGGGAAAAAATCATCAAAAAATCAGATTTTTGCATGTTTGTATAACAGCTGAGGACTCAGGTATTAAACAGTATAGATATCCTACACATACCCTGCAAATTATAAGATCAAAAGCATCCTAATAAGGACAAAATCGGATATTGTATTCATTACTGTCCATAGGGACACTCCCTACAACACACAATTGAATGGGGATTGAATCTTTGAACACTGCTGCATGCTTTCCTCCTTTCCTTTCAAATATTTAATGAAGCGAGTTTGTCTTAAATTACCAGTTTTTTAGCTGTTAAAGGCACTATCAGTGATTTGCTAAATCAAATATTATCGTGGAAAAAATCATCAAAAAATCAGATTTTTGCATGTTTGTATAACAGCGAGAACTCAGGTATAACAGTAATAGATATCCTAACATACCCCTGCAAATTATAGCTCAAAGTCATCTAGGCACTATGTAATAAGGACAAAATCGGATATTGTATTCATTACTGTCCATAGGGACACTCCCTACAACACACAATTGAATGGGGATTGAATCTTTGAACACTGCTGCATGGTTTCTTCCTTTTCTGTCTATTTCAGTAGAAATATAACTTGCGACAATTCTACAGACTTATTCTTCACTTTTAAGGCTTGACGATTCCTGCCTCAAATTTTAATATTTTGACTCTTTCGGGTGACGGCTGCGGCGGTCATAGGGGCCACCACCATCTTGGATTTGAAAGTACCTGAACTATCTCCCAAAAAAACGTGAAATGACCAAAATGTCCCTAAAACGGGCTGAAAATAATAAAAATTGCGTAAATCTGAACAACAAGCAACAACAAAACATGAAATCAGGCAAAGCCTGAAAATTTCCCTAGGCCCATGCCTATTTGTCAAAAACTATTCATTGGTGAAAACATCGAAAAAAAGGTGGCAACTCAAGGTAGAGTACGTATTCGTGAGAACGGCTTTTCACTCTCTTTTCAAATTGTGCCGCTCGGCTTGGTTTTAAAATGCCCGGGTCAAAATGTTACACGAGATTTGGCTTTTGATTCTGGTATTGACAATTAGTCGGGCTCTCAGTTGTGCCCAGATTGGAAATGGTGTTCACTTTATGTTTGAAGCGATTTCTAGACCAAAATTTTGCGTAGATTATGAAAATACAGGTCGGGTTTGATAAAATGTGCCCAAAGTGCATTCCGGGTGTGCTCTATAAGGGGGTCGAAGACGAAAATTAGGGTGAGTGTTTCCAAATGGCATTATGGTGATATTAGTACAATTATATGTTTTGTGGTATGACAAAGTCAATGAGGTACCTTTAAAAATCATCTGGCTGCCTTCGATCTCAAAATCCAAATGGCGGCCAAAATGGCGCATTTTAATTAAATAATGTATTATCCCCTATTCCAAGTCCAAATTCAATGAATTGTAGTTTATACATGTGTTTTGAACAATGACAAGCCAATGAGATACTTATCAAAATTCAAAATGGCTGCTTTCAGCTGAGACCAAATGGCGGCCAAAATGGCGGTCAAAATGACGTATTAACGTGTTCGAAGTCAAATGATGATATTAGTATCGAACCAAGTGTTATTTTTGGACCAAAGCAAGTCCTGAGACACTTTGGAAAACCAAAAATTCAAAATGGGTCGCCCAAATCGTAAATTTGTGTATAATTAATCAGATATATGGGGCTGAAATTTGGATGGTATTTTATTACTTTTTTTATTTTTTAAAAGATATCTTAATACATATCAAACATATTTTACATACGCTCGTATTCCAATGGTGTAAATGTTTCTTCCAATATTTGACATTACCTTTGCTTTATAAATCCACTATGGCTACCTTTCTCCTCAAAATCAAAATGGCGGTCAAAAGGGCCTTTAAAGGTGGATGAACCCGATTTAACCTTTCATCAAGACCCTGCTATTACACAGTATACAAGGTCCACATTTGAATAATGCAAGTTAAGCACTTACAATTTGTAAGTGACCCTCATGTTGTACCTTTGTTTTGAAGCTTATAGTATGACAAATAATTTGAAAAGGTCAAAAGGTCAATGCGAGGTCACATGAGGTCATGCAAATCTCATTAATATTCAATGAATAACCAAAAATTAGGGTTTTTCTTCTGAGGATATTCAATACCCTTTTCACTAGCAGATGTGAGCAATTCCTTTAAGTTTATTTTCTTAACCATAATTAATAAGTGGTTAGACAATAAATAAACTGAAAAAATGAAGTTTTACCTTATTTTTTGTTTTATTTTTTTTACAAGCGATCAAAGATACAAGTGTAATACAAAGAATTGGCGGGGCAATTCATACAAGCATACATTAGTTAATATGAAGTTTGTCAGCTACTCAGATAGCACTTTTTTTGTTCCTTTCTATTACAAAGGTAACATTTATCATTTTTAAATAGTTTGACATGTACGTCATATGGGGTCAATAAATTAATAGCATGAGATAATTACCATAATGCTTTGGGATAATGTTGCAATTTTGCACATGGCGAAATACTTATTTTTTTCATGGCGGGATTGTACATGTACAACAACCTCAAAAAATTACATTGTCATACTCTGATAGGTGTCATTCTTATGTCTGTTAATCAAAATATTAATATCTTTTTTCATTAGCACAGACATAAGAAATGACCCCATATATTTTAATTATTAATGCACAGTAACGGTATAGGTGTAAACCGAAAAATACAATAAAATACGATAGCATAAAATCATCACGTTGCTTTTGATTATTTACTGCATTCGTCATGTATTTTTTTGAAGCCTACAATAAAATACAAGTTACTGTATCAGATTGAACAAAAATTACATGATGATAACAATATAATTATAAGATTGTTTATTTGTATTCAGTCATCTGTAAGTGCAGAAAGTACTGGCTTTGAGTAAAACGATGTAATTACATACAGATTTACAGCTCATATTGGAGTTCATAGAGTTCAGTACATTTAGCATTCCATTACATGTAGAGTTTATTCTCTTTGATTTTTTCCCTATTTTTCTTGGATAAAATGGTTTGTAGGATGATTTTAAAATCTTGGAATGAGCTTTAGCCATACAATCCCTGTTAGAATT
>JAMKCH010057769.1:0-12498 GCA_023653785.1 Ophioderma brevispina
AAAGTCAGAGAATCTTTCATAAAGTAATAGTTATTGCATGCATTTTAATTTACATATTTTTACAAGGTAACCAACATTGCATATCACTTCTTGAGAGAAATTAGACAAATCAAGTGCAACTCAACTAAGAAATGTTGATGCATTGGGCACACATCAACATTCAGTACAAGTCATTGATTTAATTGCCTAATTTCTCAAGCAACAAGTCATAGTAGGTTTAATCGTAATTAATACATGATGAAACCATCACATGTCACTTTTGAACAAAAACAACAAATTTGTGCTAAAATATCAGTAAATATAATCAATATAATACACCCACCTCCAAGGAGAATGAATCAGTCCTACGCTATGCACACACATTAGAAAACACCACAGTCTATAGATTGCAATTCACATTTACTCACATATTTTCTCTAACCCCTCTAATCTGATTGGCCCTGCTATATCTAGGATTGTATTTTAATTCTGCTTACAATTTCAAAAATAAAGGAACAAGGTATTGGAAAAAAACTATGCTGGCCCCCGATGGCGGTTTTGCTTTGTATGAGAATTGAAAGAACCTTGTAGCATATTAATTATTAATGAGGCATGAAAGGGGGGGGGGGTTGGGAAGGTGATGTAGACACAAGAAAACGCCCATGAAGCAGAATACTCGAATAATTTTTGCTCATTCCTCGTGTTGTTGTTATATTACCAGTATTAGGGCCGCGATTGCATTTGACATCACCGCATTATTAAATAGAGATACTTGAAATGAAATGTAGCAACATGAATGTTGTCTCTATGACGTGTTCCATATGCTATCATGCATGTTTTTGATACGCAAAATATTATTTTTACCTTATAACGGGAAACAACAGAGGCGTAAGCAATCACCACACGGTCACATAAACAACTAGAGATCAATAGATCATAAGCGTGGGTCATCGATAGGTTTGGGCGAGATCAGTTTTGTCTAGACTCTCTTGCTCCCTGAATGCGTACAGCAAAATATACGACGATTTCACGACATGGGAGCAGACTACACTTGAAGATTGATCTTGCTCATTCCTAAGAAGTCATGAATATAAATTATGAAATATAATTAATAATAGGAAAAATCATTAATGTAATAATAAACATTTCAACTCATAACTATGTGAATGAAAGTACAATAACACGATTAAATCATTTGTTGGTTAAATGAATTTTTCAGTGGACATACTTTGCTGCTGTTTTAATTGTAAAAATATTTTCGTACTACGGTCAAAGGTCATTTTCCAATCTGATCTCTAAGCTGGCCTCCCTGGAGGCCAGCAAAAAAATGCATATGGCCAAACACTGTGTTCAGGGTAAAAGCATATTGCTTATCCCATATTACTTGATCCATATTACACATTTGAAATTATTTGTCAGATTCACAATTGCATGTTAACCACTGGCAACACAAAATTTTAAGGTTTTTGGTGCCCATGTTGTGGAGCATTCTAAAATTCTCATGGGTTAAACAAGTATAGGTGGTAATTTCTACCCATAATCATGTTTGAAGACATTGAGAACCCACAACTCTGGTCCAAGGCTGCTGAACATCTTCCCAATTTAATCTCAATCATCTTGTAACTAAATCCCAGTTCTTATAATAAAGTGCATTACATCCGAGGAACCTTTGCGATATGAGTTGACGCCAGGATCTCAAAGCACATTTCACCACAACATTTTCTACGCTAGCAAACAAACTGAATGTGTGTAAAAATTAAAACCCAATACCAAAATTATATCGGGTATAATCTACCCATGTGTGGTCAAATAACATCATTACTGAGATAATTTTGAACACCAGCTAGCCTTGCTGTGAGTTTCTGGCAAGCTGGGCATATTATCAATGTACAATTGAAAAATCACTCTCGTAATCCAGGTATAGATAAGCATAGTGAAGAATTATTACCAAAAAAATGTCCAATTCAAAGTCAGGGAAAGTGTCAATTGTATAGCTATACCTTTGGTAGCTACCTGAGTTAGATTTGTAGCCACATACCGCTGGATTTACCTATTACATGTGGTAGCTATTGAAGTTAAAAATTGGTGCTTAACATCCCAATTTTACCTATTAGGCTATTTACATATCGGTAGCTATTTAAGTTAGATTTTGTGGCACATATGCTTCTCTATATACTATATACAGGCAGTAGCTTTGGAGTTAGACATGCTCCCCTTGAAATACCGATTATGTGTGGGAGCAATTGGAGTTAAAGGTGCCCTACCAACAGGGCCGGACGCAGGATTATTTTGGGGGGTGCGGAACTTCGAAAAAGTGGACTTTTTTTCGCAAAAGGGACTTTTTGGTAAAAGTGGACCTAACCCCCAACAAAAAATGGTCCTATTTGGACCCTTTTTTGAAATTTTAATCACAAAAAAGTGGACTTAGTGTCAAACATTCTCTCAGATTTGGAACTTTGTCAAAAATTCCAGCAAAACGTGGACCTTTTTCCTCTTTTGTGAATTTTGGGGGCCTGCGTATGGGGCTGCCTACAAATTACAACATCTCATTTTCAATAAAGCCATAACCAAATTCGTAATTTCAAAATTTCATATAATCCAATATACCTAGTACTATTTTAATGTCAGAAGTAATTTGATTTTTAAATAGCCCCATACTGTACAAATATTCTTGGGGGTGGGTTTTGGGATTGGGGGGGGAACTGCAAACATGCATATATGCTTTTAGCATCATAATGGATCGAGTTCAGGACTATATTTGAAATGAAAAAAATATAAGACTTATGATGATTACCAAACATCCTCAAGGTTGATTTGGGGGAGTGGCTTTTTGGGCATAGAATCAAGGTGGTTTTGTGGGCACTCATCCTTCGAGTTATCATTTCATGTGGTAGCTATTGAGGTCTGATTTGTAGCACCCAAAACCTGGAGTGTGTGGCATTAATTCACTCCTCAGTCAAGCTTGGAGTCAAAATTTGTGGAATTCACCCTTGAAGCTATTACATTAGCTATTTTTAAATGAAACGATAGAGGGATAAGTACCACAAATTGTAACTTAAAAGTTACAATTTGTGTACGTATCCCCCTATACCTATTGCAATGTGGTCCATGTGTTACCAATTTTGTTGCTTAACCAAATGGTATATATACGATGGACGTGAGGAGATTCTCCTGTTACAGCCTAACCAGATTTGACTGCCCCAAAACTATTTTATTATGATGAGCATACACACTTCATTATCAAAGTTTGTGCAAACACTATATTTGGTTTACGATATACTAGTCGTATTAATGAATGTCTAATAAAATTAACATCGCATGAGGCATTTGTCTTTGTTAATAATTGTATAAAAAACACACCTCGCACCATCAATATTTAGCTAAACTATTCGTTAATTTTCATAGCCCAAATGTTTTTTCATGACCTAGGTAAAGTCAGGAATGCAGTTTTGCTGTTTTCAAACCTTCACAGTTTCCGCAAAAAATATTGCAGAAAATTTGCCAAAATCAAAAATTCACTAGCACTAGTATTAAGGTTCATCATACCTCCCGGTACTGTCATTGTATTGCGTTGCCGATATATACAATGACTTTCTGCCTCAACTCAACGCAATTCGTGAAATAGTCCAGTTAAAATGGATTCAACTTATTGCGGTACTGCAGTGCAGCATTTTAGGTTAGAAACGCAACGTTTTGGTTTTAGTCTCTTACGTAATGTGCAAGATACGCAACACAAGCACTGATAATGAAGCACCAAGATGGAGGAACTAGATCAATGTGAGACCTGTGTTGAGATGTATTGATATCCGCTGGCGCCTATTCAATATAACCACAGGTGTTAGTTTCTGATTGATAAATGAATTCTGTTGTACTCCCCCCTCACTATACATGTGATAGGTGATTAGTGTATTTAAGTTGCAACACTCACCCCTTCAAGGGGTGAAGGGCCACAAAAGCATAAACCCCCCATAGCTCCCACATGAATAGGAAAACATCAGAGGGGTAGTGCTATCAACTCCAGTGCTTCCAAATCGGCATGTCAAGGCTTCTGGGGAGGTTGTGTATGCTAAAAAACTCCAATATGCTATCAATGGTAATAGGATATCAAAGGGTGTGTGCTACAAAATCATATCTGAAATAGCTATACTTTAATATGGTATATCATGGGGTGCACTACAAAATCATCTTCCAAAAGCTCTCACCTTGTAATAGGTCTTTCAAGGGGTGTGTGCTACAAAATTATATATTAAAGACAGATTCAGTGATTTGACAATATTTGAAATTTGCAGGAATCGAGGAATAGCTTCAAAGTGAAGGATAAGTCTGTAGAATTCTATAAGTTACCTTTTCCAGATGTAGAATTGAAAGAAAAGGAAGAAAAACGGCAGTGATTCCAAGATTGTTTGTTATTTCTCTTTATCATGGGTCCACATTCAGAAGGAAATTAAGTATCCCTCGTTCTTCGATGTGGCCCAGCAAATACACATTAAAAATACAAATCAATTAAATTGAAAACTACTCAAATTACCATTTATTGCTGTATTGTCATATAATAGCGTAAATTACAAGAAATATTTTCATACATGCCAAAAACCAGCATAAAATTATCAAATAAGTACACAATAAGAATTGAAAGTTACAATTAAAAATATAATCTTAGATATTGCACTTTACATTAAAAACACATTACCGTAATTTTAACTTAGGGGGATGGTCAAAATTAAATGTTTACATATTACAGAAGCCAAATATATTCAATTTGCCAACAATTGCCACAAAACAAATGGTAAAATTGATTATTTTTATATTTTAATGAAAATTTCCAAAATATGCTAGCCGATTCTCCATTCAATTCGTGTTGTAGTAAGTGTCCGTTCGGACAGTAATGACTAAAATCTCCGATTCTTCCTTATTAGGTTGCGTTTGTTCTTATCATTTGCAGGGTATGTAGGATACCTGTACTTGTACGTACATGCTAAAATCTGATTTTTGATGATTTTTTCGATTTGCTGATTTAGTAAATCATGATAGTGTCTTTAAATAGCTATCACATGTAATAGGTATATATCACGGGGTGGTTTTCTACAAAATCATATATTAAATACGCTATCATTTGTAATACTGATAGGTATATTCTGGGTGTGTGCACTACAAAATCATATCTCGATAGCTATCATGTATAGGAGGTATATCAAGGGGTGTGCTTGAAAATATCTTCCAGTAGCGTCATACATGTAATGGTTATCAAAGGGTATGTGCGTACACAAACATCCCAATAGCTATCAACTTTAAAGGTATATCAAGGGGTGAATGCATAAATCTTGACGCAAAAAGTACCGCCACTATGTAATAGGTTATATGGAGGGGTATGAATGCTTCAAAATTTTAATTACAATAGTCCCTTGGAATGATCATCAGAAACCAATTGGTAAAAAATAGCAGAATTTGGTTTAAAAATGAAACAAAACCTTTAAAGCGAGAAGCACGGGTTCAAGGACCGTGCATTTTTCTATTTATTTAATTCAATGCTCGCCAGTTTCTCCAAGCTTATATATAGTACTCTTTTTTAAGAATCGGCAAACATACAGTACTAGTCATAGTTTCAAGATGTTAAGACTTAATCCCTTTTTAGATATATATTGTTTATAATTAATTATTGATGACAAATTACTACAAAGTGAAAATGTAATCAATTTATAAGTCTTTACACAATCTTGGGTTTTAATGTTCAAATAAAATGCTAAAAGCCATAATATTAATTTGGGGGGGGGGGCTTTTTTTAACAGGAAATTGACAAAACAGTTAATTTCACTTGAGATCCTATTAAAGACTAAGTAAAGATTAGGGTTCAGCTAGGTGTATTTTGGAAAAATGGGATAATTTTTATCTCAGAAAAAAGAAAAAATGTGTCCACATTACTTCAGATTAGAAGGGGGTTGTGAAAACAGATGGGGGTAATTGAAAGAAGGGAGTTATAGTATCTTAGGATGATAATGTGACATGCCTTTATGTTTGGTTTATTTTTTGATGTGATTTTTTGGCATATGATGTGTGAATGTGTAGCCCTATGTCTATGGTGTGCTGTGTACATATCAATATTGCATGCAGATTAACCATGCTCACTGTCTGTACAGGATAGGTCCAATGAGACAAGGGAGGATAGCGGGCCTATTGTCCGGTCCTTCTGCTAACCAATACATGATGGTTGCAATAGGATAAACAGGCCCAGCACTGGATCTCCTACATGTGGTTTTTGTAACTATTAGTGAAATATTAGCGCTTTTAAATGTCGAGAAATCATCCGGTGTGACATGTTTTTGTCATTTTTTTCTGGCGTAATTAAAAGCCAAGAAAGGGAAGACATGCGTAAAAGCGCGAAGGGGTCGCGGAAATTAAAAGAGAGCTGTAATTGATGAGCTTTTTGTTTCTGATATATGATGACTTGTACAGATGGTACCGGGGGATGATGTTTGGAAATTTTATGCCAAGTTTATTAAACAGGCTCGGCTGTAGTGAAATTATATTATTGAAAATGATATTAATAGCTATTATGAAGCTTGGCAGATCTATCATGTGAAATGGAAACAAAAAATGCAAACATAATAAATATATCATCAAATTTGAGCATGAAAGGGTTTGTTGCATGCTTATTTTATCAAATAATCAAGGTTGTTATGTTTGCTAATGGAAAGAAGCTCTCTCAATGCATCATCTGCTTTTGATAGTGGTAGCAACTCGGTTATAGGCCCAGTGGGCTAGTTGATATGGGCTTATACCTGGGGACAGTTTTGTTTGAAGAGGTCAGAAACTAGATGGCATGATGCAGCATAGTCCACAACAGAGGCAATGCTGTGACACAGTAAAAATAAATTAAAGGTGCAACAAGAGATTTCAAATCGAGAGTTGAGAATAACTCAACACGTAACTCAACACTAAAAGAAATATTAAAGAATTTCTTTAATTCTGCTGTAATACTGCTTTTGAGAAATGTGATGTTTAATATTTTCTACTAAGCAAATCTATTCATTACTCAAAATGTAAACATATGTTAAAGCTCATATATGGTACTGTAAGCAAACATTATATAAACTTTAGTAAACAAAGAACAATTTTGAATTATGAACAGCAGAATTAAAGAAATTCTTTAAAATTTCTTTTAGTGTTGAGTTACGTCCTTCTGATTGTCAACCCTCGAAATAACAGGTGTCCTGAAAAAAATTGAAAATTCTGATTTTGGCACTTGGTGTAAAGCTTTATATCAAAAATGTCCCCATCTGAAAGCTGAGAACTGTTTCTTTGGTACAAAAACTGTGAACATTCTAATTTTCTATAGGAGCAAATAGGAAATTCAGCTTATGTTTTCTCTTGAAATTTAGTATAAGCAAATCACATTTTGTTTTCATTTTTAATTGTTTCTGTAACCAAATAAAAGGTAGGGAATCTATTGAGTGACTAATCCATATGAAATCACTACATATCACAGAAAATATGTATGACTTGAATTCTCTCGTTGCACCTTTAAGTAGCCACAGGCATCTAAAATGTTAGTCCCCAGTTTGTATTCTGTATGTGACAATTGGAAATCTCATTCACTTTAATTTTTATTTATCAAAAGTATTACAGACAATGCAACTTGGTTAGTGGCTGGCTTTTTTGTTGTTCCCCAAGTGAAATTGGCTAAATGACGGTGAGAAGAGATGATACTAGCCAAATGACATCTCACAAATCAATTCGTGGAATGAATGCTGAGAGTGGTGTTTGGAGGTAACATAGAGCGTGTTTCTATTGCTCTTGCGGCGTTTAACCGGTTAGGAAGTAAACCGGTTAATGCCCACTCATTGGGAATAGAAAGTGATTTCTATTGCACTACATACTGGAGAAATGTACAACCATGCTGACCTATTTCCATATTTTTTGTTGAAAGGTCATTCACTGATCAATCGTAATGCATCACAGGCTCATCTGATTTCATTTTTTTATGTCCAACTTAAAAGTAAAGTAATACTGTTGGAATTTGAAAAATGTAATAGCTTAAAATGTGAGTTTTAATTAATGGCAATTATGATGAGTCTTGTTTTTATAGTGTTGTTTTATGAATGGGTTGGGCAACTTCTGGCTGTCGTTCCGCTCTCACCAGCCCGCACATTCATCCAGACATTGAAAATGTTACTGCAGCACACCATCTTGTCATGGAGTGCAACAAGGTAGTAGTGCAATAGCTGCCACTTGTCAGAAATTCCCATCAACATACTCTATATTATGGCGGAGATTTGGGTTAGTGGCTCTTGAAATGGTTTTCAGGCCGACACGTTTAAGACAACTGACTCAAAGAAAGATACATTGGGAGCTTATCCTAATACAGGGCAGCACACAGATATATAACATGGCAGCTATTTGAACTTAAGACTGTGTTTGCAGTTCACACAACATTCTTTTGTTCCCTCTAAATATTCCCACTATTTGGAGGATAAATGCCGGTGAATACTAGGGAAAATTAGCCAGTATAGCTATCAAATTGCCATAGGATGTCTCTATATCTACTGGGTAATTTAATTGCTAACCAGCAACTTGGATTTTAGCTCACTTAGTCGTCCTTTGGCTTAATAGAAAATGCTAATTAGTTGTTAGAACTGGAATAAGAGTCAGAGTACTGCATAAGCTGCTATTTTTGTGGTTAATTTTTACAAAATTTGAAAATCAAACATTAAAATATTGAATCATATAACACGATAGGCAAAATGTATTGATGTTGTAAATAATTAGTTAAACAAATCTTTTGTTTCTGTCGTGAAAATATCAAACCTGCCACAATTAAAAAATAAATTAAAATTGTGAAAATTGTGTACCAAAAGAATTCCATACAGGATCTGATATAAGAGAGCGAAATTATTAAACATGGGAAAAATCAAGGTGCTGTTGGGACTGGAATGGCTCTAGAAGATTGCATTTGTGACAAAGAGGTTGCCACTGCAACTATATCTCCATTTGTCCAGCCCTGGACACAAGCAAGGTTGAAATTTGAGTATTATAATATGAAATAAACAAGAAAAAGTAAAAAAAAAAATCCTTGATTTTTTTTTTTTTTTTTTTTTTTAAAAAAAAAGCAATCGGCCAATTACTATGAAAAGCAGTCTCCAATAAGTCTTGTTTACTGTGATGTCATCACGCTTAGATTTTAACTATGGTCAGAGAGCATTGCTTAAGTTGTTATCTATGCCAGAGCAGTTCTAGTTTTTCATTAGTCCTATAGCATCTATCACGGGAAAGGCTACAGCACTGTTGTACATAGAAGACACAGAGTTCACATATCTCTTTTGAATCGATTGGGCCAGACTCCACCATATACTGTTGCTGTTAAAGGGGGTTAGGGGCTCCCTACCCGTCCTCCCCCGCCATTCTGCCATTTTTTTGCCGCGCGCCCCCCCCCATTTTTCCACCCTTTGAGGATTTTCCATGGTCGCTTGGTACTGGCGCGTCTAAAATTCGCGTGTGCATGGTTCCGCTCGCAACATGTCTATTGTCACAAACGGAGTAGGAATTTTATAATTAGAATAATAAAATACGGAGATCTCCAATAAATAATTAAAATGGCTGCTGCAAACGGCCGTCCAATTTGAAATAGCGGGAAATAGCGTCAGGTACATGTCTACGCTCATCCGTTAGGTGTTTTATTGGTTCAGCAATGTCAAGTTGGAGGTAATTTTCTTGAGGGGCACTATTTCATCAGGAGGACATAAATTTGAATTTCCAGCTCCTGACATAAGTACAATTGAACCCCCAATTCAAATTACATACTCGCTTATTTTGATGATAAATACGCATTTTTGAGCATTCTCGTTCGCAGAGGGGTAGTCCTAGCCAATTACCAACTAATTGTGCAAAAATATCAAATTTTGAAAAAATTGGGGGGCTCTCAAAAAATGTGCTGTTATTGCTTTAATTCAGCGTGAAATGCCATGCCCATTATTACACCGGGTACTCCATGTGGGCTGTTGGATTTGTGTTAGCCTCAAAGCACTACGTTGGGGTCTCGATCCCGCTGTCAGAGAGATGGGCACTCCACCGGATGATCATTTATTAGAGAATAGTTAATTTGAGGTAAAGCTCCTTAATCAAATTTGCAACACCATTTGCTGCGCAGTAGTACTTGAAATCGCCCCTTAACTTGTGGATCCCCCGGGGGGGGGGGGGAGGTTCTTCAATTTTGTTTGGGTAGGGAACCTGCCTCCAGGACTCAAGAAGTGGACCCGAACTTCGTACCTCTCCTTCTTGCAATATAATGACCCTATTTATACCATAATTTCAAGTGGACCCGAACTTATAAAAAAAAGGAATTAGGTAACGAAAAGAGATTCCGGAAACCGGGACCTAAACGATGAAGGTGTGAGATTGGAAATGGGGACAATAATGGGTAAAAGTGGAAGTATATTAGGGTGCGTGCAAATAGTATGCAATATCATGACCCATATGTATACCAGAATTTCCTTCTTAACAGCAGAACCGCAAATCAATACCCAGGGCAAATACCCAGCGTGTCTTTGCTTCGTGCCCTGTTGTGCATTTGTTGAAGGCCACGACGAAAGTCACATGAACCCAGCGGCAGACGTAAACCAATCGAGATTACGATAATGTTATGAGTCCTAAAAAAGTTTGCAAAATCATACGATTTCAAATTCTGCGTAGAGCTGTACTACGTTCACGGCCTATTATCATGTCGGACTATGACCTCTAAACATCAAATCAACAACGATAATTAATAACCATTATTGTGGAAACAAGGGGTCCATAATGATACTAGTGTGAAAAAAGGGGTCATACATTGCTTACCAGACGTCTGAGGGTCTATCACGGGACCACTATGCCCTCATAGCTAGAAGCCAAATTTAATGGTTTGTATAAACTGTTCAGTAAGTTGTTGCCAATAGTCCTACATAGAGGAAACATTTAGTTATTTGTTCAGTACTGTTAATGGCCTCCATTTTTCCTGATTAACACTCTCAAAAGTATTATTTTAGGCAATTTTCTTTGAGAAGAATTTCTCCCAGAAAAGCACTTTGTTTCCTATAAAAAGAGAGAAAAGGGATTCCTAGAGTTGTTTTTGCTAGTGCCATGTTTAGATTGCACAATAGGGGGAAGTGGGGAATTCCACAAGGATGCTAAAATTAAGAAGCTTGATTATGCTTTAAAAGATTCCAAAACTTGCAAGATTTGGGAATTCCCCATAACAGTTATATTATTAAGTGATGTAATTCGGGTGTGCATGAATCCGATTGGTTCAGCTAGTGGTAAGGTTAGTTATACATAAGAATGATGTAATGATCATTGTTAAAAAGGGGAATCTATCTGTGAGTAGTTAAATACATCCACTGGGGGAACTATCTGCCGCATCCACTTAGTATAAAACAAGAGTAGAAGATAGCTAGTTTTACTCGCCTTGAGGAGTGCTGGAAACTGCTGGACAAGATTACCTGCAGATGAGAAGATTACCTTGGCATATAATACCTGAGAGTTCTTTGTAGAAAACTTGTGCGCTGTAATTGAAGTCGTCGCTGTGAATGCATATCATCGTTGAACTGCACACTTTTGTGGAGATAAAGACATTATTGTTTACAAGTAAGTATAACCTGGTAATCTAATAATGAGGGTGTAATTTTATGTAACGTTGTTTTGGACATACCAATTTCTTGATCCAATTACCAAATCATTAAAATCTGTTATATTATATAAAAATTCAGATCCATTGGCACAAGGCTCATTTATTTGTGTGGGAAAGGTATTTCTGACCTTAGGCGTACACGAGATCAAAGAGTAATTAAATCAGTTCTGAATAGGGTGAGAGTCTCATACTCCTAGCCATAAGTTATGGTTAAAGCACAAGTTCTCTTCTATGGGCTGGTGTGATGCAAAGAGTGGCCATTTGTAAGAGGTTAATTGTGAATGATGACAAGGTGATAAGCTGAACTGTTCTCAAGTGCAGACACAATTACTAATTAAGCCACTTTCTTTTCTAGAATATTAGATCTGGCAGAACATGTTAGATATGCGAAAACAAAACTGATTGTATGAATAGAACGTTTACAGAAAGAAGCATTCCTATCTGACCCCATTTTCTAGTGTCAACTTCAGTATAGAAAGGTATCAAAAACTGACATTTCTCCCCCAAAATAGACTCAATATGTGTTGGGAAATTATTTTGTGTTGAGCCATGAGAACAACAACAAAAAAACACAAAAAAAAAAAAAACAAACTGTTTTTTAAAAAAAAAAAAACTGAAATTTATCAAATTGCCCAAAAATGTTCCAAAGCCTCTGAAATTTAGGTTAATTTGTCTGAAATTGTGTACAAATTGTGGGTTTGGTTTGTAGGGAGATAAAGATATGACTTTGTATGCTTTGCAAAAGTGGCATAATTTAGTCAGTCAACTTAAAAAATTATGTTGAGCAACAGACTGAAAGGACTAATTTGCGATTTTCTTTTCTTCGAAATTAATATCGGTGGTTAGAATTGCATAGACATTAT
>JAMKCH010057770.1:0-52388 GCA_023653785.1 Ophioderma brevispina
CTAACATAATATGCAAGAGAAAGCTCGATTGAAAGTACCCTAATAAGTGTAAATTTGCCATATTATCTTGAAATGTTGGTATTTCGCTACACACACAATTGGATGGGGCTTCACATCTGAAAGAGCACATGTACTGTTACCTTCTTAGCAATTTATCATAGGGAAAAGAACATCATTAGGGTAGTTTTGTACTTATCCTTTACTTTTAAGCATTCCATAAGAAATAAACTATGTTCCATAAATATTACAAATCAACAAACCTTTGTAGTGGGTTGATACACACAGCTACGCTACCATTGTTTTTCAATAAATCTCTATTTTGCGGAAGAATCTAATCTATGCCTTAAGTAATCCACTTCTGCATGTCGTATCACCGTTGTTATAACAATGTGTAGTGTCGCGTTTTGTCTGAAGGCAAAATTGATACGCGAACTGAAGTGTCTTATGACTTGTCTCGTTTAAATACCCCGATTTCTTGGTGTCCTTCGGCTATCTTGCTTAAGAGTCACTGCTAATATAGGTTTTAAATATGATAATAAATAACGCTTCGAAAATATCCCAAACCACTTTCAAGACCCCTAAGGGTACACTTTCCTAAGCAATCAACGCGTACGCAAACTTGATGTTATTTTATTACAGTCCATGTAATTTTTCGTAGTTTTAAACCTTTTACATTAGTACTTCAAGAGTAATTTTTCCTCAACCCTTTCCAGGATTCGCGATTCAAGAGTCCCATAGCAACTTAAATACACACATATACAAAATACAAACAAATAATACGAAAGAGATGACAAAAGGGCTAAATTGTTCACAAATCACCATTTCTCAACTTAAAACAGGAAAATTGACTGAAACACAAGTTACATATGAAATTGTACGAGGGAATTTGTTTATCTTTTTGTCACCCTTCACTAGAAATCTGTTTAAGCTATTTTGCCCTTTTGACCCTACGCCTTTGCATGTAAATTTAAGCTTCATAACTTCATAATCATTAATATTTCTTGAAAGGTTATTGTGACTTCCGTGTTTTTGTTGAATTTGGTTCAACGCATTAATAGATCCGAATACATGTAAGCACGGGAGCTCTGGATGGAACATATAAAAGGACATTATCAAAGTCTCTGGTGCGAGTGTCACATCTTTGAACTGCATTAAGTTGTAATAGTGATTTAAGACTATACAAGTACATAGATAGAGCTGGAATATTCCATCTTGGATCACACCCATGGCTTGTAGACCATTGCTCTCTGTGTATGTGCCAATCTCTATGCAGAAGGCCAGCGTAGGGAACGGCTGTTCCTGATCATTTTGGAGCCATCGTTCGTTTCGAAGAGGTCTTTAATTTTTCTGGGTCAGATCGATTAGCTCCACTTTATCCGATTCGTAGAGGGTAGTTCCCAAAGATGTGAAGGCTGGAATGGTCGCCTTCGGCATCTCTGCAATAGTGGAATGAGTGATTTGTATTTCTCTGCACCAAAAAAGAACATTCAGCGATCTAGGCATTTGAAAGCACTTCCTCGTGTAAAAAACACAATTTAAATAAGGCAATAAAGGTGCACAATAGAAAGAGTGAAACTATGCTTTGGAACAAAATGTTTATGTTTATTTAGGATACCAAAATTGTGTTTGAAACAGCATTAATATGATCTTTAAGGTGTTGGCATTATGATTTGGTTTCTAAGGAGTACGCGCAAGCCGACTTTAATAAACTCGGAGATGAGCAAGCGTGCATTCGTTTGTGATTTTAGCGTCGCAAAAATTCATGAGCGATTTTCTCCCTCTGCGTTTACGCGAATTTGTAAAGCGTTCGCAAAATCGCGTAGAACTCTGATGTTGCTATGACTTGTCTAAGAACGCGTCTGATTAATTACGCGTCACGCCTTTCACGCACCCATTTTTTTGTTTTGCTGCGTGACATATAGGCGTAAAATAACGCGAGACGCAGCGACTCTAGTGAAGACGGGAATTTCATCAAAATTCCCTCTAAAAATGACCGTTTTCGGCGGTTTTCAGGAAAACTAATATGGTGACACCTTTTTTTATTTCGGTTTTTTCAAGTATGCAACTTAGACCTTTGTTATCTTTTTGGGGCACGTTAGTATCGGTGCATCGCATTTTCCCATAGAGTTGCGTGGTAAATATTGTAAAATTTTTAGCAAAAATGTACTTTTTGAAACTCTTTTTTCTCAAAAACGAATATGGTAAGCCCTATTTTTTATTTCAGATTTGTTATCAGCACAAATGAATATACTATATATCAAATTTTAAAGAAATTTGACGGCCCATTTAAATCATGATGCCAACACCTTAAATGTTCAGATATAAATATCAATGATGACACAAAGAAATATAGTCTGGTCTACCTTAATGAGGCACTTAATTCAAGGCATTTACCTGTTTTGTGTGATCCTTGTCATCAAGGTTTTTTATTAATGGAATTTCTCTCGCTGATACGATCTTTACGTAGAACAAGAAAATTATTATTTTTTTTTAATACTAAAGTCATAACAATTACAATTTCTGTCTTATTATATTAGGAAAATATCAAGTTTAAAAGAATGTAGAGTGGCAAACATGTATTTTTGGAGGAAACATTATACTAGGGGTCAAAATTTTGAAATATTTTCTGTTGTGATATAACCAGACAAACCGTTTGAATCACCTTTCAACAAATTCGGAGCATCCTTAACATTTTGCACCAGGATGCCCTTGTTAGAAGCATAATAAAAGTAATGGATATAGATAAAACAATCTATGAATTTTTGTATTCCTTACGACTAGATGAATAGCATCAAAAATGAATGGAGCATTTATGTTCACCCATGTACAACCCCCACCCGTTAGTTTTTCTCTGTTTCTTTTTTCCGTGTTTTTTTTTTTTTTACTTTTGTGTGTTACTCTATGACAATTTACCAGTATAATGTTCCATCAATTTTGGCTGTTGCAGTGTGTAGATCATATTAGTATGTTTCTATGATTAATGGGAATAAAAGGCTTAGTATCGTCTGCAAAAAGAATAAACGTGAATTGTGAATATGTTTACAGTATCATGTACAAAATGAATAACAAAGGGTCCAATATCGAGCCTTGAGGCACATCCCATATAATATTTTGACATAGAATTTACATGAATTCATTATTGTGTTCTGTTACAGATGTCGCATCAAAATCAATCTTAATATCACACTCCTGAAAAGTGCCAAATGATTGGACATGTCCAGATATATATCCCTAACGTCCCTTAACTGCTTTGAAATGTACTTTAGAAAAAATCACGGAGCGGACCCCTTCATTGGGTTAGGGGGAAATTGGCCCTATAGATCTAACAAGAATTATATCCCTCATGAATATATTCATGTTCATTGATTGGTTAAAAGTGCGTCACATGACAACAAATAGTTTAACTGCGAGAAAGAGAGCGAAAGAGAGATCACAGGGAAATAGACGCCTATTTTCCCTAGGGAAATAGGCGCCTATTTCCCTCTAGCCTCGATACCCATGTTATCAGTTCCTTTATCGGTTATTTCGCTGTGGTCAATACGACTAGCTACGACTGTTGACGTTATGCATGAGAGTGCACAGACTCTTACTTGTATTTCTCAACGTATGTGTACGTTCGTATTAGTTACTGCTCTAAAAGGAACTTTGACGCATTGTTGAGGCTATTTCGTCGACACCCGTAGCAACAACATGGCTGCGCCCAGTTGCAATAACACCGGTGGGAAACCTTCTGCACGGATAGTGAGAATGCAAAAAAAAAATAACGTATGTTCTGTAAGTGTTCGAGGATTTGTGTAAATAACACTGGTGATTCCCGCGGTGGTTTTATTTTAATGCCATGGAATGGACAACGCTGATACGATCTAAACGCTGCATCACTGCATGACTGTGCTGTGCACGGAAACAGAAAGGTGAGATACATGCTATAGGCCTATGCAGTAAATTCCGGGAGTAAATTCGGTAAAGACTTCAGCGTCATCATTTACCGAAAAAGGTGTTGATATCGTAAGTGGGGCGGACTTTCCTCTACCTAAAAGGCAGTCAATGCTCTTGCCTAGCCTAGCCTATCCCTAGGCTAGCCTAGCCTACAGAGTACAGTACAGGCAAGGCCTATTTTTTGTTAAGTAGGCCTCCGGCTCAGTTTCACTTTTAACCAATCAATGAACAAAAAATATATTCATGAAGGATATAAAACAAATATTTAATGATCTTATTCGGGATCTTTGTGGAATCTATTGGTCCCCTCGGTGAATTCGGTCTCGGGAAAATAGTACCCCACGCCCTCCAGTTCACCTCGGGGGCTAATAGATTCCACAAGATCCCTCATGATCATTAAATATTTGTATAATATAACACTTAATAAGAACACAGCTGACATATGGCAGCTATTGCAGATGGGGCCTTCTTGCACTAAACCCTCGATATGATAGATAACAGGAGGCTTTTCTTCGGTCAAATATTTTTGGTGTACATCGTTACATATGTGACAGAAATTTATCTGTTTATTTAGCAAATTTGCAACAAAAATAATTTTCATTTATGAGATCATCTAAAAAAATATAACGCTAGCTCCCTTTTGCGGTGATCGTAGACTTCCTCTGGGGAAGTTAGGGATATTACCAAGTTGTAGTTCATCTTTTAGTTTTATGATTGCCATTTCTGTGACTAGTGTGATTCGCAATGTTCTTGTTCAATAGTCACTTTTCTATGTAAATTTGCGCATTTATTAAAAGAGCTCTCCCTGGTCGGTAATGGGAGATTCGCGTTTAAAATAAACTGACTATTGTAGTCACCACACTATTTATTCAAAAACAAAAAAGGACTATTGCCCATTTTTAAGGTAAGTAGGACATTACGGTAACAAGTGTAAATTAAAATCAAAGTAAGTGATTTTACTAATTTCTTTTGCAATTCGTTTTACGTATAGTTGCCAATTATCGTAGCCGGGAACTTCATAAGGGTGACCAATTACTTCGAGCTTTGCTCTGATTGGTAGTCACCCACGCTAATATTTTTTACACTTTGTATGATGCTAAATGCGTGAAATTAAAATGAACTGAACATAGTACCCTTATTATTTGATTGATTTCATCTTCCCGGGGTATTTGACAAAGCTTACGACATCGGCAGTGACACAGCAAAAACACCGGCCAATATTATATTTGGTGTCCTGACGTTTCGGCTCTAATATGATTTTATCAAAGACAATATGACCATATTTTGTGGATATAAGCAGGTTTTTCACATTTTGTCTTTTTAAATATCGTAAATTCAACACGCAATTTCGATGTTCAAATGAAACTCGAGAATCCCACGCCACACGGGATTTTATACCCCAATAGATAGCGCTCAATAGGCTAATAAAGAAAAAAAAGAAAAAAAACTTTGAAGACCTGCTCTAGTGTTTATATTTTCTAATAATGGTTTAAGGTCTCTGACATGGTGCGCTATGTCTAGTCAGTCTTGTTCAATATTCAACGTGACAAATGCGTATTATAAAAAATGAAGTAAGTCCACAGGTTTTTGTACACACTACAACGTCAAATGGCGTGATGACGAAAAGTGAATGAGGTTTGTGGTGTCATTAGTTGAATGACCATGTGAATGCGTCTCGAGTAAGATAAAAAAAAAACATGTATTTCCTCTGCAAAAATAAAAAAAACCGAATCTTGTCGGGAACATGAACAAAATCCACTCCCAAGAAATTAGAGTCAGCTTTTTAATGAGGAATTTTGCTAAAGCCGGAAGGGTTCATTACAGTGAGCAAATATACAAAAAAGGTATACCAAAGATGACCACTTATGAGGGGAGCGAAGTGTCCAAACTATTGTACATGTATAGCAAAGCGAAACAGGTACATTGGTGCCACAGCTTGCGCCAATGTACACAAGTTGCATTAATATTAGGACATAAACCACACCCAAATGGATATACAACTTACAGAGATACCTATGGAAAATGATTTGGAGACACAATTTGTTTGATTTCAAATCAACATGTCTCTTGTCAACAATGGTTGTTTCCACAGTGTGTTATTTTCTGTTGGCTTTGAGATTTCATTGTGTATTTAACCTTTATAATTCACAGAAAAGAAATGTGTTAAAAACACGAATACAAAGTTGATTTTGTCCTGGTTGCCACTTTCCTATTCAATGTCAAGTGCAACATCACTTCTGTCCGGGTCGAATTCGCAGTCAGAATCGTTCGTTTCATTGCAAATCACATTTTATACGCAATGGCAAACTTAATGTGCATAAGTTAAATTTGTCCGTTTTTTAGTTTTTGATTTTAGCGTCACAATCGTTGTGTTTTCTTTCTATTTTCTTTCCTTCATTCTTTTTCTTAACTTGGCATTTGCCGGTATAGAAGTAATTATAAGTCCGCCGTCCTCACAGTCCGTCTACAATGGTAAATAATAGAGCACTCGACCAGTTGACTCTTCACCGTAGTTTCATCAGCTTTATTTCCGTTGTCCGCTAATTTGGAGGTCCCGGCTGTGCCTCCCGGCTGATCTATAATTACTTTCACAATTAATGTATCTGACTGTTTTATTCTTGTTTTTTTCCTCTTGTCACAGAGATACCTTCAATGATTTACCGTCTAATTGTTTGTGATATCAGTCAGGCTTTATTAATATATCTGAAATGGCATATATGCAGATGACCTATAGTTGTATTGTGCAAACTGATAAAAATCTGAAATACTTCAATCTTGTATTGAAGAAATCGATCAGTGGAATAAGTATATTTTTCTCAATGATGAAAGATAACTTGCACTCTTTGGTATCAATCGCAGTTATCAAAGATTCCAATATAAATCGTGTACCTACCTCACTCTCTGAAAATTACCTGCAATTTGGCATATCACGGACTTATCAATGTAATCCAAATATATTGTATTGATTATGGATCATAGTATAGATCATAGATCATATTGGTGAGTTTTCGGTTTAAGGAACTTAAATGATCAACTAAACTGTCCTTCAACGTGTACAAAATCTCTGTTCGTTTCCTTTCATTATTTCCACACAAATGTCATTCTATAACGTGGTATTTTACTCCTATTTTAGGCAGTTATTTTAAGGATTGTCTATAAACTATAGCCTATCATGTTAATGTTTACCACTGTGATTGATGAAGTTACAACAATGACTACAATCATAATATGATCGGGCACATCTATCATGTAATCGTCTCAGGGTGTGGAGCCGTAGAGCATTTGAAGCAACAGTCCCCCCTTGGCAAGAAACAAAATACCATATAAACATTTTTTAATAATTATTACTGCTTTCAGACATCTTAAAACACACGTTTCAATGAATCAAGAGACTTCAAGAATTCATCTTGATTTGTAATAACCGTCAACTTCATGCATTTAAGATTTTCAGAAAGTTATATTCTGATGATCTGTATTACGGTGTGTGTTATGTGCGCTGCGCCTTGTTAGTTGGTGAAATGTGCATTAACAATATTTGTATAATGATAACTGCATGCAGACAAATTACGGCTAACCTAAGCGTATACAGAGTTTCCCAAAGTAACTCAATCCTCGCAGTTGGTGGTATAATTTCAAAACTACTGAGAATTATTCAAATTTTATAAAACAATATTCTGAAAATGAATCGAACTTTTCGTACATCCTGTCCATTTTTTTGGTCCCGATACGGTTCACTAGTATTGAAAACAATGCTATTATGTAAACCGCTGTCAAATTAACCCCCATTCCAAGTTTGCGTTAGATCGTTGAAGCAGGTTCACCTTGAAAGTTGAATAAAAATGTATTTTAACTACAAAAATCTCCTGTACTATCTGTCTTTTTGAAATGTTTGCCGAATATCTTGTACGGCCTATCCTTTTTCCCTCCTCACATTCTGTTCAAATTTCATCCGATTTGCTTCAACATCTGTTTTTAGAACCAAGGCGATTACGTAAGTAAGCCATAATTTAAAGTCATTCCAAGTGTGACTGGTGAATACTAAGGCATCCTAAAGTATGCAGGTGCCTTTTTTTGTGTTTTTCCTCGTGTCTCTTTCTTATCCTTACGAGTTAGTTTGTTCAATTAAAACCCAGTATAAAACCTTGTAAACTAAAAACTAAATATTTTTAATATTAAAAACTTTAAAGACAACATGTTCGTTGACAAAGAAGGGAAATGGTCTCTTTTCACATGACAACGTTCTGACATTGTGTTTGATGCAACTCAAGTTTGGTTTTTGGTTTATTTGTGTTTTTTGTTGTGTCCTATCAATGGTCCATCTCATAATGGTCTTCAACATCTATTCATAACCGTTTTCATGTATTTGGTATTTAATTCCTCCGCTGCAATTTGCAATATTCAATGTGGGATTTGTCCAGACACACGGCTGAAGATAAAACATTTAATTTGGCCATTCGCTAAGTTAACTATTCTCACATATGAATAATGCACAGACGATAAAAGACCGTGGATAAAAACAATAGTACCAAATATTTTAGTATTAAAATAATTTTGAAATTATAGCCCCAACCTTTCCATTCATTTGGTGTTTGATCCCTCCGCTGCAATTAACATTATTCACGCAGATTTGTCAGAGCCACTGGAGATAAAATTTGGCCAAGCCGCTAAGTTACTATCTAAATATGAGTAGAGCAAATACTGTCCAGAGAACAATAAAAGACCGTGGATATAATTAAAAAAAAAATTACGGACACATATTTTAGTAATTTATGTTTAAAACAGACAGGATAGTACGCAGGAGATTTGTTTGTGTAGTTATAAAACATTTTAGTCCACTTTTCAAGGTGAACTTGTTTCAACGATCTAAGGAAACCGTGGAAATGGGTAATTTGAACAAGCGGGTTACATAGTATTAGCCTTTGTTTTCAAACTAGTGAACCGTATCAGACAAAAAATTTTGAACAGGAGTAACGAAACAGGGTTCGTCCTTCAGAACTGTTTATAAATTGAATAATTCTCAGTATTTTTGAAATTATAAGCACCGACTGCGAGGATTGCATTTATTTTGGGACAACCCTGTATATACACAAGTGCACTTAACATTCAGGTACGAGACCTTTTTGAAATTTATCAATACTTTCTATCAGCTTACATGTACCTTCTAAACTCAGGTAAAAGAAACTGAATTAACAAAAAGGAATTTGGGGGGTCTTGGGATTGAAATACTACCTCAACAATCATGAGTCCAACGAGGCTTTTGTAATAACAAGGTCCACCATTGAGAAAGACACAATAACATAAGATCATGCTAACATTATTCATCTAAGAAACTGAAGGACTAGAAAAGTTTGAATGGAGACCTCGTAAAGGTTAAGGTCCGAACGGGAAATTAAGGTAATAATTTCTATCGCTGCATGTACTGCTGTATTCCATTTCTGTCAGTTCTGTACTGTACACCGACATAACCTTAAGGGTGCTTTGAACTCAGGTGTCTCGATAATGCCGTCCTTTGTAAAAACACAGTCGTTTAAAGACGCTTCTTCCGATATTGTCTTTGTGACTTCCCCCGACTTACCCGGAAGGAGATCTATTTTTGATATCATATGAAAGGCCGTATTTCTCATTGTCCGTCCGGCAACTTCTAGATGCTTTCCTTTTTCCGGAGATGGCCGTTTTAATTGGTAAAAACCATCACTACACCCTACGGTAGTCCTTTTTAGCACAATGAAGTGCAATGTGCTTATCGCTTTTCCTAAAAAAGCAAGTTTGTTTCCCACAAAACTTGTTGGGAGTGCAGGCTCTCAGATGAAGTACAGAACACCATACACTTAAAACGAAAAGCACCTTTAAGGAAACGCGCGTGGTTACTTAACACCAAATTCTGTGCTAAGTCACTGAACGACTCCAGAGAGGAAATGGAATATTATAAGAATTTCAGGTGTAACAAAGCAATTTTCAAGATGCTCTCTCAAGAACCCCCACTGAATCAAAAAAAAGAACCTAATTTTTAAAATGCGTTTTTCATGCGGATTACAATTATATAATAGTTATACATAATTTCTTTTTAGACAATTTTAATAAGAAATGGTAAATTTCCGATCATATCTTTTAATTGTTTATTGTTTTCTTTCTCCTTCGTTTCTTTCTAGTTTTTTAATATATGGGTATTGGGACGATGATAGCAACTCTCAGGTTTAACTTCAAGAACACATATCCTTTGTTGCCATTTCAAATAACATTTAAGGTGACATTAAAAGATCAAACATTCAAGACTTTTCTCACATTTTGTAACGTTACAAAGATTCAAAAGTGTGTATTTTACAACATGTACTGTGTTAAGTTGTCGAGATAAAAGTTATGGGACAATGTGTCTGTCCAGACATTCGGACTGTCATCAAAATCAGTCACGACTATCGTCATTTTTTTTTTAACTTAAGACATTTAACATCGATTGTACTGTTACCCGTGGTGTTTCGATGACCACCTGTACACATTAAGAAATCTTACTCGTTATGTATCAGAAATGAAACGATTGAAAAAAATTGAATCCACCTAAAAGTACAAATGAGGACATTTTCTTGGATTGAGTCAAGGATTCAAAATTTTCGATTTGCGGGATTTTAAGTAATTCCAAAAATAAAATAAATACGCACATTGAAGATAAAATAAATTCGCACATTTAAGTGTGGGACACATTTCCTAGAATCATTTACAGACTGTTCACTTTTCAATAAGTATGTTGCGGGCTCGTTCTCTGGTATCCACATAAACACAGTCCTCTGTGGGCTAGTGGTATTTCTCACGCCTAGATAGCGAGAGGTCCGGGTTCGGTAATTACGACCGCTTGAAACTCTGTGTATTTTTCGTCTTTGGCTTTTAGTCCACGTCCCGATCGGGACTTTTGCAAGCCCGTTTTGGTCGTTAATTAAAGCAAAAAGTCAAATAATCGTTACGTGATTGGTCAATCGGCTTCGCCAGTGGCAATTTCACACAAAAAGTAAATAGCGATCAAAATGGCTTTATAGCGACAGGTTTTCACAAAATATAATTTACGTTCGTATATTTTTGCGTCATTCTACCGTTTAGATTTAATTATTTACCGTCTGTAATTAGAAATATTATTAAAACAATAATAAAATGACACAGTCTCATTACAGTCGCTTCCAAATCAACATAATCCCTGCAGTTACCTGTACATGCACGAATCCGAGCGTCAGTCATAGCTGCCATATGGCGGCCATAACTGGGGTTTCTGCAACAAAGTGGTGCAAATAGCATTCAGCAAACCATGTTACACAATGACAACAAAGGGGAATTATGTATGTACAATTGTTATCACAATCAATATTGATAGCTATTGATAGGTTCTTACCACCGGTGGTGGGGTTCTCAGTGGAAATGGGTAGTACATAAGTGCCGCCGATATGGGTCGAAAATTCAGTCCCGATTATAGCAATGGACCATTTTTTTACTGATGCGACTATAGACATGGGTCATATTTTTTTCCGGGATTGTGCCGCATTTTTATCCCTACTATAACAATGTATGGGTCAAATTTTGTCCCCAGCGCAAGTTTAACAATGGGTCATATTTTTGCCGAAATTCTTCTTCAGCACTACTACTATGCGACGCGACCACGGATTGTACTATAAATATTGGTCATATTTTGGAAAGAATGGTAGATTGTACAATAAAGATGGGTCATATTTTGGCCAAGTATATAAAAGACCCACGTTTGTGGACATTACTATATAAATGGGTCATATTTCTGCAAAATTGCCTTACTATAGGACTGGGTCGAAATTTTGACCCGATGGAGGTACACCCGAACCAAAATTTTGGTCGACAACCAACCCCACCCCCCATCCCCCCGGATTACAACACCAGCTTGGTGCGAAAGCCACCTAGCTACACCTGTCAACATGCTGAATAGCAGCTATTATGACTGACGCTTCTATTCGTGCATGTACGTGTAACTGTACTATTGTTTCGAAATTTACGGCTGGTATAGTCATTATATTTCAGTGACCTCAGAAAATGGCGACCTCCATTAGAATTTAAAGCCCTAAATTATGTTAACTGCACATGCGTATTAAAGAAAATAGTCCCGATTGGGTTGTTTTATAATCCCGATCGGGACGTACTGGAAGCTACTGGAGCCCGTTCGGGTTCTTTGCCGAACTTTCTCGGGTTGTATCATTTGCTTGATCCTCGCGTGCATTGAATTGAGTTTCGCATCGTCATAGATTCTGCTAGAATCATGCATCATAGGCCCACCCTTCTAAAAATGTAAAAAGATTAAAGAGATACAGGCACATTTGGAAAATAGTGCGCCCTCAAGATATTTCAAAATTTATATTTTTACATGGTTATAAAGCTTTATACTAGTTCTCAACTGATATGATTAAGTAATAGTAATATAGTAATAAGTTTATTTTTACAACTACAAGCTGATTTACTCACTTTTGTAGTTCAGTAAAACAATCAGTAATGATCGGGTTTTTTTCAGTTTCTGCAAAGAAATTCCTTATAATACTGATTTGTCGTGAATAGAAATTGAAGCAAGCTACCCAGATGTGTACAGTCAGGGAAATGGTTGATTTTATTTAAATGAGTATAACTAAGCTTGGGTGTATCATGTGCAAATTAAAATGTTCTTCTTCTGATTTAGACCTTCAGAAATTGCTCTCTGTAATTTTATATTACTTTACAGAGACTTCCCTTTAGTTATTTTTAACTATAAACCAGGATAAAAATGAGTAAACCTATTGTTGAATCAGCCTGTATGTTTATTTAAAATGCGATTATTCAAAACAGTTCTTTGCTACCCAACAATTATTATTCTATCCAGGCCAACACTTGCGAAATGGGAACAATTAACACTCGTTCGAATAAACTATTGATTTGAAATTATGAAATAAAGAGAATAAGATATGCTTGTCGTATGAGCATGTGTGGAATTTTATCGCAAAAAGGCGTCATTTGTTGAGATGATTTAAAGAATTATAGAATTTGATTAACCTTGCACGTTCCTGTCAATTAGAACAGTCAAACACATTTAGCTACACTTACAGTAGAAATAGACTAAAATGTGGTGTAACAAGGGTGCTGCGGTGAATCAATTGACTCGAGCCCAGCCTGAAAACAAATCACGCTTTCATTGCCAAGCTGGTTAAGACCCCCCCCCCACAAGCTATTGAATAGCGAATAAATAAAGAGGACAAGATGAGCTCGTTTTGCAGGGAGATCGCACGATATTTATCCAATACCTTACACTAATCTCGTAAATAAGCGCACGTCTAATTCCCATACACCCAGGATGGACTTGGCGGATACGGTGGTTTTGAAACGAAAACTAGACGTTGGTAAACAGTCAGGGCCGTGAATGTCGTCAATATATCCATTGAATAGAGGCCACAGGGGGCGAAAATCTACTCCACACGCACAGGTTAGATTCCTACATCTACCCACTCCGAGGGGAAAAGGTCCAAACAGGGAGGTTGTTTTGGTAGGGACATGAAACCACACCATAGAGATGCAGATGCCTTCAAGAACCCTTCAAGAGGGCGATGTGTTTTCATCTGGGGAGTTCCGTGTCAACATTTACGCTTGAACGGTTATTTGACCTTTAGAGTCGTGCACAGATGAAGAATAGTACCAGATTTAGGTGTTTCTAACTGAAAATATTTCCCATAGACTTGTTGTGCTGAGAAAAAATAGAAATTGTGGCTATAGTTTTAGAGATTTCCGGGTCTTGTTTGCCTCTGACTGATTTATTGCCATGGTTAACTCATTGCGCTTACTGTGAATATTAACCTAAAAGCTACTGAGCTCTTACAAAATCACAGACAGGACTATCTCCAAATATGGAGATCAGTATTACATAATAATGCCTAAAGTAATCCTTTATGGCTGCAGAGGTTCTCATTGTGTCCAGTGGCGTGATCATGTTTAATTCACTTTAGTAGTAGTGAGCAGACAAGCAATTTTCTCAAAATCAATTTAGATTAGTATATCTATATAGCTTAAAACAAATCTTGCAGTTATTTTAAACTAACTGATTTTTGACCTGGGTCCCCTTTTTTTTTTTTTTTTTTTTCACCACCCTTTCCTTCAGTGGATGAAAATTTCGCATGTGAAGTCCAAATGGGAATTTTTGCATTTTAGACATGAATCGAAAAGCGATGTCCATTTTGTCGGCTTTGTATATTCTGTAAATAATGGCAAAGTCAAAAGATACTATAGTCCTGAATTGAAAGGGCCACAATTTTACAGAAATCTATGTTGTTTGATGCAAAAAACACTAACTAAATTCTGATGTCCTTTGGAGTTCTGGCTTAATGGGTATTATATTCCGGCTGTGAACAATATACAATTTCTGTAAAATTTGAATTCTTCACAATTCAGCATATAATATAACATTTTCCTTTTGCCATTAGTTATTGACCATACCAAGAGCATCTGGGTGTGTTTCTGACAAAATAATTTCGAAGAACAATGCTAAAAATTCGTATTCGTAAACGACTCCACATGCAAACGTTATATAAATATTATATCTATTATGTAAACTGCAGCATGCTAATGGTCAGTTCATGCTCATTATATGCAATAATGGGTTTCTGGGATGCATTTTAATATTAAATCAGCTGCCTTTGTTTTGTTTGTTTTTCATTCACTTTTCAATATATTTTTGAGTGTTTTATTTTTTTTTTACTATTGTTGCAAAAGCGTCACTCATTCTGAGTACTTTCTCTACTTGCTGGCGTTCGATTTATGCCAACCAATTTTGCTAGTTTAAGATTTTTATTTAAGTCGCATTTTATATTTGTAAATATATGCGACCAATGGTCAATGGGATACAACCAATCGGTAAAGACCAGCTGACCACGGTGTACGCGATCTCGACCGTTGTATTGTTTGGTCCTTTGATTCAAAACAAGCACCTTTTGTATTTTCTTTATCATTTGTGAAGTTGTATTATAGTATACGAAATTAGGTTGTAGCTCAATGAAAGGGCTTTCGAGGTCGAAAACACTTAAAACGTAGAATTCCAATAATTTGTCAATCGCCACAGGATATCTAAGTATTTCGAATGGTTTTTCCAACTTAATTGCTGTTTTCCCCCACATCAAACCTTTAGATTCTCTTAATTCAACTACTAGTCTATAAATATGAGTCAAAATAGTACGGCACACACCGACAACGTTTGTCATCTTAGATCAAATTATAACAATCTTAGTAAATTGATTCCGCTTCATTAAAGAGACAAATGGGAAAAAGTTGTTCTTCTCTTCCCACCAGAAAAATAGTGCGCCTCAAGATTTTAAAAATCGCTATTTTTGCTTGGTTGTAGGCTTTTATATACAAAAGCCCTGACCCGAAATGATATAAAGACCAAATTCAGCTTCCTTATGGGTAAACAGAACGTTTTTATAATTTAAACAGTCGACCGCCGGCGACGTTAAATTCAGCAGACGACGAAAATGGCGTTAAACACAAAAACACGCCACGCCGATTGCATGTTCTCACGCGTGCACACTGTTTGATCGGTCTATACCTTTGGTTGGTGTTAATATCAGTGATACGAGTCAAAATTTCATGATTAAAGTTATGGGGAAAAATTAAAAGGTGGCCTACAATTTACCGGGATGTCTCATCCTCATTCAATGTTCCTATCTGTTTGGGGTATGTTATTTTTATGTGTAAAATAATTCTCTGTTGCCAAGCCTTCATTTGAGGGCAATGAAGAACATTTCATATTTTGTGTGAAAAATTGTGTACCAGGCCGCTTTAAAGCCAAACATTTGCTATCTGAATGTCACACTTGGAATGCCTTTTTTATTCAAAAAACAGTCACGTTGTTGAAACATGCCATTGAGCATGAGTTATATAATTTTTTTATATTTCCCTGTGCGAATATTAAATGATGCATACATGGTGGTATCGGTGTTTAATTTAAAAAAAAATAATTTAACTGCCTTCCCTACTTGTTTGAAACGTTACTTTTAACATGTTCGTGTCACTGACAACAGTAAGTCTGTCAATTGTTAGGTGTTCGAGCCCACACCATCTTAGGATTGCAAATGCTATTATGCCACGTTTTAAAGCACTCTCTGATCTGAAGTGCGAAATAGTGGCCAAATGTCCAACAAGGCCTGTAAGTTCTCTTTGGCGGTACTATTTCCTTTAAATTTGAAGCATTCTATCATACCCTGAACTTTGGATATCATGATGTACTTAAGATCTATAGGCCAGCTTGCCAATATCCAGAATTCATTGCCAAATTGATCGAGAAGCCGCATCACGTTAGGTAATACAACATGTTGACGATCATGATTCTTTGTGAAGCCATGCAATCTGGCATACGATTTCCACTGAGACAGCCCTACTCCAGGTTAGACATTTCATCCGGTCAAGGCATTGGATGCTAATAAAGGTGTCTTGCTCGTATTGTTTGACTTCGATAGCAGGACCATGACATTTGATTAACACAGGCTTGAAACCACTTTTGATATCACAGACACTACTCTTGCCTGGTTAGATCTATCGCACTGACAGTAGCACCTGGTACCGAGTGCTGGTTAACAATGAAATGTCCAAGCAGCATATTTTCAACTACTCTGTTCCCCAAGGTTTCATAATGCATACTCATCCAGTCGGTGATATTATTAGGATTCATGATGTTAACTTTCACGTGTATGCTGATGCTACTCAGCTTTTCCAGGTGATTCTGAGCATGCTCTTCAAACCTTTCAGGCTGTATATCTCTGATATAAACACCTAAATGTCAAAAACAATGCTACAGATGAATCAAGAAAAGACGGAATTTATTGTCTTTGCCAAGCCCTGTGTTTTGAAAATTCTGCAGCCTTCAATACGGTTAGATATGGGTGACACCTCTGTTCCTGCATCTGTGTGTGTAAAGAACATACGGGTAATGTTTGATTCCACCATGAATATGTTCAGTCAGATTGGAGCTAGAGTGTAAATTATCACATTCATAACTTAAGGCATATTCATAGGTTTATCGTTTTTGATCCTTGCAACCATGCTGTACGATCTTTAGTCTTGCCCCGCATTGACTATGCCAACCCATTACTATTTGGTGCCATTGAAACAGGTCTCAAAAAGCCCCAGCACTTGCAGAATAAAGCTGCGCGTTTGGTGTTCGCATGCGGTCGTGACCAGACTTGAAAGTGCGCCCCCAATATTTTTGGCGAAACCGGGATTTTTGCATATTTAGAATGCTTTCCAGTGTATAAAATCACACATGAAGTGAGATTTAAATCGGAAACGCCATCTTTACGTAATAAAAATATGATTTACTATTTCTGTCTTGCCTGACAGAAAGCGTGCTTCTCGATGGAGACCTATCAGGGCATCAAGCAAGTTCAAAACGTAGCTTTGTTTTCCTTTTCTACTTGTTTGTCCAAGTCCAATAAACTTTCGAAATCTTCTCTGTATGTCCTACTATCTATAAAGTGCAAATATAGAGAAATTTGTATCTCAGAAAATCTCCTCGTGCCGCTTTAAGGAACGTATCAGATACAAAATCCTTCTTTATGTGTATAAGTCTCTTCATGGACAAGCTCTATCATACTTTACTGATGATCTTAAATTTGTATAATGTGTTCGACAGTAATTCGGTGGTACAAGACGAAGGCTGCGCTTTTTCTAATGTTACGCGGCTTTTAATACCTCGTACCAAGTGCAGATTTGGAGACAGATCATTCAAAGTCATTGGCCCTAGGCTCTTGAACAAGCTTCCCGTTAACATTAGAGAGGCACCTTCCACCAATGTCTTCCAGCGGCTCCTGAAAACATATTATTTCCTGATGTTTAAATTTAATTTTATGATGCTGTCATGTTGTATATTAATTTCGTATTGTTTTGTTGTAACATGTATAAGGCCATGTGTTCTCTATAGAGCGCCATATTTTAAATGCATTTTACTATTTTGTTATTAAATAGTGGTCAATGGTTAAATACACAAAGTCACCGTCCTTAATGAAGCGACATGATTCTGACGATTTCCTGATGGCAGCGTAATGATAATGGCCAGGTGCTTTGAATCCTCAGGTAAAAAGCGCAATATAAATCTCGCTAAATTATTTATTATTATTATTATTATCTATCCAGTTCATGTTTCTTATTCTATACTGAGCTGATTTATTTTTTGGAATGATTTAAAATCCCAGGCGATCGAAATTGATACTCAGTGATACTTCTACGTGTATCGAATCCGTTTCGATCGTTGCATTTCTGATATAAGTTTACTCAAGGTAAGCCATTTATTATGATAACCCTGATTGAAAATGTGAATCGCTCTTTTACTTTATGGGTTTGGCATGAGTTTACATATACTTTGGTGCGAAGACATGACACCGTATCATTGATGAAGGAGGCAATGACATTAATCAATGCGCATGCATTCAGTTCGATACAAGCGACCTCTCGCCTCATACGAAGGAAAACACGATGGTATTTTTTGGTTTGAAAAGACCGTCATGTGTCATCTAATATACCATGGAAGAAAGAGATAAGAAGGAAGCACGTCGACCCACTTGGCTTTTGAACGATCTATCTGCCGCCCCATAATTGCAATTTAATTCATATCCTCACAAGTGGCCCTTCCGAGGATAATCCTAATCAGATTTCTCGTTCGAGAAAATTCGCAGTTCGTGGTTGTTTCTTCATTACTGAAAGATTCCGGGTCATCGGGAATCAGCGAAACAGCACGCGATAAATGCTGCGAAGAAAATACTCAAACATATCGCGGCTTACATGGAAACCGGTCAACACGCCCGGATTTTGGTCGGAGTCGGAAACCCATGCTCGTTCCAAAATAGAGGGACTAGCTGCAAATGCGGGACTACCGCTAGGGGTATCAAATTCACAATAATCAAGTTCTAGTCCAGCTAGGGGTACAAATTCAGTTGTGATTGTGACTGGTTCAATGATACAACTAGTAAAAATTAACCTAAACATATCAGCAAAATAACCCTAAGTATGTATTTTTTCTTGCAGTAGCACAGGTGTCATTTTTCTTGTATATTGGTTATTTTTTCCATGTATTGAGGTCAGGTCCCGCAAGGGTATAATCTCACTGCAAATTATCTTCAATCAATCTTTATTTGTTCATCATAGAATACAAAAACAATATGATAAATAATTATGTAAATAATGCAGTACAGTGAAAAATTAATTGTTACAATACTAATCAAAAATATTTTGCATAAAAGATGTTTATAATACATTATAAGTGGAATTTCAAAAGAGAGTATATAACTGGGATAATACTAGTGGAAAATATATTTAAATAGCACAGTAAGGATGTCATATTAAAGCTGTACCGTTAGGTGTATATTTTCACTGAAAACTAGTATAATTTCACCAAAACTGGTCCTATTAGGGGCCGGGTATATTTTAACTGAAAATTGGTCCAGTTAGGGGTCACTTTCAGAACCCTGGAACGAGCATGGGTGCCCAACGAAAATCCAAGACGGCCCGGGTCAACACGTTCAAATTTAGTCAAGGCTTTCATCCTTCATTTCTCACACTGGACAGTCTTGGGCACTAAAGCTGAACGTATAACGATGTACATACGCTGCGTATTTAACGAAAACAGCAACAAATACACACCGGAGACAGCCGGAACATGTTGTAATATGCAATATACTTTTACACTTTTACGTGTTCATATATAGAGTTTTCAAAATATTCTCCAGTAATGATTGCTCGCCGATCATCGATTGCGGCAGAAGGATTACGATCAAAGGGTCGCTGTTGAATCCCTTCTTTTTGTGCGGGTGAATGGATAAACAGATTAGAATCGGATGGTGGAAGTCGACGATTCGACGAAGTCGACGATTAACATAAAACATTCATTGCCCTACAATAGAAATATCAAGAATATACAAGGTGTCCAATAAAAGTTGTGAGAATATATATTGTTTAATTTCTCAAAAACTACTTAGCCTAAGTATTTCAACTTCTTGGAAGATATTAATTATATCCTTGCGTATAAGTAGTGCAAATTGCCCCTGTAAAACAGAATATATAAGAGACTATTAAGGACGATTTAATTTACCCATTCCAAAGGATTTGAAGCATATCTGCTTGCACAACTTTTTTGTGACACCCTGTAATAGATCACCTGTATAATTTAGACACCTCTGGATTTCAATAACAGGTGGATGTATTGCTATCATACAACGTGACTCTCTCGCTCTTCGGCATGGCTGCCTATTGCATAGGGTCTATCAATTTTTGAATGTACTGCGTAAGATAACTTAAATGTGCATTTCGTGATCTCAGCTCCTTTTTTAGTTTATGGTTCAATAGATATTGTGAATGAAAGCGTGTTTAATACTGATTTTGTGGGTTTTTTTGTGTTACAAACTAATGTTTGTATTACAGTGTCTGGCGGGTCACTGTTCTGTGATTTTGGGCGGTAAACGTAAGAAAGAACCACCAATGGCAATGATTCAAAAGTTATTGTCTCAAAATGTCACAAATTTTTACACATTTCTACTCATATCACCTCAGACATGTTATCCAACTCCAAAATTATGTTAAATTAGTGATTTAAATAAATAAAGCACAAAGGTAAACACCGAAAGATTCACTGGCTGTATTGACCTAATACTCTGAATAATACTAAACTATGTAGATCTAGAACACGCCTGGAATGAGCTCTTTCAAGCAATAAAGCAATCTCCCACATGCCAAACTCCCTAAGACATAGTTGTATATCCCGTGTGCAGATCTTGCGTGAAGGGAATAAAAATATGTACCCAGTTAATTTCATTAGTGCTCAGGGGTTCGTGAAACTCAGTTGGAAATCTATGCATGTACTATGTTATGCTTGAGTGGACCAAATTTGTCCAAAGCACTGCGCGATTATCATTTAAGATATTTTTAAAAAGCACATAAAAGACTTACTTCCTTTTTGTATTTAAACAATTTTATCAGCAATAGTATCAGCCGCAACCTCGTCTAATAAATAATAGTGTTATGCAACATTTGCGAATGTTTTATTTTCTTGTTTTCAAAAACATTCATTTGAAATAAGAATTGAATATTATAATAACTCAATGTCCAAGGTAGCTAGTCCACTGCGTTAAACAATACGATTAGAGGTTATGAAATATTATAAATATTTATAAATAAACCAATACAGCGTGACCTTCGGCATAAATTAGGCAACAATCCATGGCAATTTTAACCCAATTTCAGTTTAATTACACCTTGGTTCAATATACACGTGATCAAAGTTCCCTCCGCAAATTTCTACACGGGCATAACAAATGGTTAAAATTACAGCAAATTTCTGCTGCATTAAAGGCCGACTCAGAGATTTCCTGAGGAGGGCGCCCTCAATGTTTTTTGCATGTACATAATGCTTGTCCATATACTAATCACTGTGTGAAATTGCTAAGCTTAAATCGAATTCCTTCATTTAGAAAATAACAACTTTGTTATAAAATTCCGGATCCGGAATTTTTGTTATACACAGTATCCTATGGGACGTAATACTACACATAAATGTTAACTGCATCAAAACGAAAAATCCGATTCATCTCAAATTTCGGAATTGTGCATTTTAGGTTACTATCTTTAGTTCCAGTTGACTATTTTTCATTATTACACAAAAAAAATAATATTTCGAAATCTCTGAGTCAGATTTTAAGTTAGCTAATGTGCTATAAATCTTTATTTTTAATGCAAACTACAGTCTTACAATGACCCTTTAATAACAGTAAACACTATAACAATACGCAATGAATTACACGAATTGAAAACAACGAGTAGTGTCAGATTTAAATATATAATTGTAAAGTGTGTAGGGGGATTGCTTTTACCAATAGTATATTCTGCACACAGTCCGGCACGTGAACAATTAGCAATTTTCTATATGTACTCATTTCACTTCAACAACTGCAAGTATGCATATTTCTCAATTGCATGTGATATGGTATTTTGAAAACTCTAAGAAACTACTACTGTCTTGTTTTTTAAATGGTTTCCGCTCCATTTTTCAAACACATTTTCATTTAGGCATATACAATAAAAAATGGTACTCTATTTCATTGAAAATACTGTCAAGAAAAGGTCATACCGGCAAGTTCCTTTTTAACTACATAGAGACCTGACGATGACGTCATTGCTTAAGAGCGCCTATGATTGGTTACTCTTCCATGTGTGCAAAATTAATGTCACTCCTGCTTGGTGAAGATATTTTGTAACGGGTACGGTGGTAATTGGGGAAATAATCTATTTTGAGAATAGAAAAAAATACTTTTTTAATATCTATATAAAGTCCCTAGAAGTTGTTGATATTTTATTTCCTGGTTCATTGCAGATCTACAAATACAACAGAAAATGTAACTCCTGCATTAGTCTAGTATATTGTGCAGGATTCGCACACGAGTCGGTCGTTTCAACAGCAATATGCAACGATGGGGGCTGCGACCATCTCCAGCCTGCCAATGTGGTTCTCCATCACAAGACTTCAGACACTTCTCTTCTCTTCGTCCACCATGGATGTCCGACTTCTCAAACCCCAACCAATCAACAGTGAGCTTGCTCCATCAAATTCAACACATTTTAGGAGATTAAGGGGCCCGCTGCCCTCATATGCAAGAAGAAAGAAAATCATGATAAAGTTGAACATTAATCTGAAGCGTCCCTGTGGGGCGGATTTGAAAAAAAACTTGCAAAAAAAGATCGATCTGAGGTTAGGTAAGGTTAGGTAACTTGGGCCACAGCTTTTTAAACAAAAAATATAAGAATCTCTCATTTTCGGTACTAACGACATGGCCGAGAGATACATTCCAAATTTCTTCTGCAAACTCGTGCAATTACATATATTCCTTAGACTTTTTCGGAGACGTTGGTCCTTATACTGATTTTGCCAACGCATTTCCCCATATTCAACATCTGACATAGATGAATAGCGGAAGAACATTCCGGCATAGCCATCTGATTCTTGTGATATTGGATCGTATGACTTGACATTCCTTAAGACATTCGTTCGGACGCCAAAGAAGTGTCGAATAGATCGATTACCACAGTACAGTGGGCGATTTACACTATCGCTGATCATCAACAATGGCTCATGGTACATGTGTATGTTAAATTAAAAGCAATGCAAGGTCCATAATGAGCCAGTGACATATCATAGTAAAAAAATCCCGTTTACACTAGTACTTCTGAGACGAATAACACTAATGGTGTATATTAAAGTATACCCACATAATTAATTGTAAACGATATCGTTGGTTATATTCCATGTCTCGCGTATAGTTTATATGTCTCCTACTGATTGGAAACATCATGTGATTTAATGTAGTTTAAGTTCACAAGAACACTAACATTCTACTAGTTGTTTAGGAATACATTACAAATGTTGTTCAAGAATGTTATCTTTTCCCAGAGTGACCAGTGCACGTACACATTGGAAAAAAGCGATTTGAACAGGTGACCATTGGATTCCAAGACCGACATTTGGTTTTCCGCGATTTCTCAAATAAAAATATCTTTTTCGACACGTGTGTTTTTTAATTTTTTGCTTTAGACAACCCGTCGTAAAACAATTGCATAAGTTTACATAAATAAGCATTCATTAATACCCTTTGTTATCCTAAACAGAATAAAGCGCAACAAGAATATAGCAGTTAATGCTGGTTCATTGGTATAAAGTTATCCAAAACGAGATTTATTCCTAACCACACCTAGTAATACAGCAATTAGCGAACCATTTTGAAACTTGTCTTGCCTATGATTCATTTGTGGGTCCGACATTCCTACCTTTACGGAATGGTGTAATTATTCCATGAAAATGGTACTATTTGAAAGTGCGTTCTCTTCGACCTCGGTCGAAGAGAATCGTGCAAGTGCTGCTATCTGCTGTATGCATATTATTTGGCTATTCTATTTGAAATGGATTTAGTTAAGATAAAGTAAAGGCTTTCACGAGGGGATGGGAGGGCTGGTTTGAATTGGAATAGCCCTTTGACCAATTAGTTCTCTACCACGACCGGGATATTATATGAGTAGACTATGAATAATGTTACCTCTGGGTGAACCTTTATTGTTTTATGTAACTGAGTGTTGTAACTTCAAACGGACAATCTATGAATTAAATAAAAAACAAATTTTAAATTAGATATAAAACCGAAAATTCATGAATCACTATGTTGGATTTTCTTGCGTGAATTTTAAGTATCAGAAACGCTATGAAAATTGAAATTGAAACTGAACTGAAGGACGGAAAGAGGTCTCTTGGGTCATTATTGAATCTGATTGTGTAGCGATGTTTCACTGAAATGAATTCAATTATTGGTAACATTTGGCAAATGCTTGGTAGTACCACGTACTTCTTGGATAAGACAGTGAGGGTTTTAGAAAATCAAACACATGATAGAGAAGAGATGTTTTTTTCTACTAAAGATCGATTTTTTCCTTATTCTTCTTTTTTTCTCTTATAACCCTTTTTTACCTGTACCACTTATCATAAAAATACTCGTATTTATCTTTATTTTGTTATTTTTATTAATTTTAGTCACCTTATTTATAATATTGAACGTTTTATTGTTTTTATGCTGCTGAGGAAATTGAACTATTTTTCAGAAATTGCACTTGATGGATTTAGAAGTATATCAACTAAAAGTACGTCTATATACAACTCAAATTGGATATGACAATACTTCGTGATTAAAATAAAAATGAACATTAATCTAAGTATTTATTTATTGTTTGATTAATTCATTAAAACATTCGCGATGTAATTGGAACATTGTCAGAGGATTGTCAAAACATATAATCTCATGTGTTTTTCTTTTGAAGATCTATAGTATTCAGGATGTAACGGGCGGAAATTAATTGTTCCGGTACCGAGTTCAGATCTAGAATGAAGAGTCCATTTCTCACCTAGGCTTAGCCGGTTTGTGTCATATTCATGCGACTGAAAGAGAGCGATGTAAAGAGACAAGAGTAAGAGATGTTTTGGAGATAAAACTGAATTCTAAATATAAAGGAAATCTTCCTTGACGATATGATCTACACGAGTGTTGATTTTCAATCTTAATCGCAACTTATTTGCGTCATAATTTTCACAAGGTAATTTGTCCATTTATTATTTCCTTTATCTACTTAAATAAGTGAAATTAGCGGAAACCAAACACTATTGTTCGTTTTTTGTTTTATGAAAGAATGGTATACCTGACCTAATAAAATTGAAGTTTATGACGATAATATATGTGTCATACATACAAATGAAGCTGAGGAGCAAATGATGGTCAAATTTTAGTAAACATGTTTTGCAGTCCGATTACCAACTGATTGCACTTTTACTGACAATGTTGAAGATAGCATTGTCCTAGTATAGCATACAGGTGTCAAAACAGCTATAGTCTGCCGGGAGCCACAGTCCGGGCTCCATAGACGATAACGGAATAAAACGTGAAACTAACGTTTCGTGAAGAGTCAACAGAATTAAGTGCCCTATTCTTTATACCCGTTATATCCGGACTATGAGTACCGTGGACTATAATTACTTCTACACTGTAAGTGGCCATTTGTTGTATGGCATAAGTGGTACGCTCTGCACGCCTTAAGCGCCCAATATCCCGACCGTCCTGGTCAGGTTATCAGTCTAGTTCCTCTCTTCTTCTTGCGTATGAGGCAGCAGCTAAATGTGTTGTAGACGGTGGAGGCAACTCACTGTTGATTGGTTGGGGTTGAGAAGTCTATGTCCACCGGTGGGCGAAAGGTAGGGTAATCATTGAGAATGTGATCCGCAGTCTGTGATGGAGAACCACATTGGCAGGATGGGGATGGTCGTAGCCCCATCGGTGCATATTGCTGTTGAAGCGACCGACTCCTGTGCGAATCCGGTGTAAGGTGACCCATTCCTTGCGTGGAAGATTACTACCAGGGGGGAGTTCTGTCTTAGGTGTAATAGTGTCTGCCGAGCTGGTATGATTCTTTAACAGTGTTATGCAGCATTTGCTCGTTGTCCAACAGAGCCTTATTCACCAGCTTGTGTGTGTGGTGTTCTCTCTGAAGCAATTCAGGTCAATGCCTGAAAGCACTGGTAGAAACTCAGATGGAGTGGGGCGGAGGCAGCCAGTAATGGTTCTCAGGAGGTTATTCCTCGAAGATACCTTGGCGCATACTGACTCGAGGTGCTGCCGATAAGTAAGCTGCCGATCAAGCTTCACTCCCAGATAGGTTGATGTAGGATTGTATGGCAGAGGCGCTCCATTGCGGTTAATTTGAAGCTGGCGATGAGCCTCTTTGGTGTTGAGATGGAAGGCAGTAGCGGTGGTCTTGACTTCACACAGCTTCAGTCTCCAGGTCTTGAGATATGCTGCAAGTAGGGGCCATATCCGCAGTAAGTGTACTTTCTACTTCTGTCCAGCTTCTGTCCGAGTGAAGAAGGGCAAGATCGTCGGCGTAGCTATATTGCCTAGATGTATGTTTTTTGAGGTAAATCGCTGATATACAAATTTAACAGCATGGGAGCCAGTACAAATCCTTGAGGTACTCCGTTCCTCAGACGATGCAGACGACTACTCTGCCCATCACTGGTCTTGAGGGCAAAGCTACGGTTTTCAAGCATGTTACATATGAGTTGTACATGGTGACGATCCGGGATGGTCCTGAGAAGCTTGAGTGTCAAGCCCTGGTGCCACACGGTGTCGTATGCTGCAGTAAGGTCCACCAAGGTGACGCCTGCCTTACGACGCTTGTCAAAACTTTCCTCAATATCATTTGTGAGTTTTACAATCTGGTGGACAGTGCTCCTGCCACGGCGAAATCCTGCTTGTTCGTCAGGCAGATGGAGTTCGACGACGGGCTTCAGCCGGGCCAGGATCATCCTCTCAAGGAGTTTGAAGGAAACACACAGTAGTGATATTGAGCGGTAGTTCTTAGGGTTGTCGACAGGCTTTGTTTGGTTTGGGGTAAGGACTGGTCGGTAAGACAACATGTGTAAAACTCCTGGGAGCCATTCAAGACATCGTGGGCCACAGTGAATTAGGAACGCCGATTGTATATTACCAGGCCCCTGGCCCTTTCCACTCTTTAGTTGGCTGATAGCGGAGGTGAGCTCATCTAGTGAGAAGGATGTTGAAAGTGACCCGTCCAGGCCGGGGGCTCGACGAAGTTTAGTGATCTCTTTTTAACAGAGCGAGTGTGATCCTTATCAATGTCCTTGAAACAACTATTTGCGAGGATTTGCTCAGCGATTGAGTTGGCAGTCACCGAACATTTTGATGTTTCGGAAATTCTGCCGGTGAGGCGGTTTATAGTCTTCCAGGCCTTCCTGCTTTTTTTTTTTTTTTTTTTTTCCCCCCCCCCCCCCCGGCTGAAAATTGCCTATTTGGGAAAGCCTTCACAGCTGGCGAGGCTGTGTACAAAGCCCACAGTTCGCCATCAATAATGGACCGTGACCTTTGTGGGTTTGCTTGCTGGCGCATACGGAATTGTGCATCATAACTGCGCCACCCAAAACCGCCAAAACGTGAAGCTGCTGTCCTGATAATGTGGGCATACTTGAGTAACTCTTGAACTCTATGAGGGTGGACACTCAGGTAAACGGAGGAAAACAAAAGAAATGCATTTGTCCAACCATGTATTGAGGTAATGGTACGTTTTGGCCTATTATTTTGCCACACTATCTGCCCATCATTATTAACAGCTAATGATAAATTGGTGTTTAAATCGTTGCCTGGCAATTCACCCTTCTCGAGTAGTAATCCAAAATCAATGAACTCACTGTTAACTATTTTGATCTTTAACGACTGTGGCAATTCACTCCCGAGAGGGCTACAAATAGATAACAAAGAATTTTGAGAAATCACATCAGCCGTCGTCGGGGCGACGATCGGCGCAATAGAGCTTTGAGCTGATAAATTTGATACATAATTACTGCCTACCACATTACTAACACCTAATAAAGTCCTATTATCAAAAGGCTCACCGGCGTTTCCCCGTCCTTGCAAAAGAGAGGTGGCATCCCTGTTCAAAGACGAACCAACGGCACCGGCAGAGGTGGTGATTGTAGAGGTAGATGTACTTCCAGACCCGGTAGACTGATATTGCGTGTACGCTGATGAATTTGCGCCAGCACTCCCGGCCACGTTAGAGGAAACAATGTGACGATATGGGTAAGGTAGTGCATTTCCCGTCGATTGTGCAGCGTTGTTTTGTTCACCATCTTAGGTTGCAGAACGAATCTCACCACTTCCTGGTTGTTGCGTCGCAGTATTTACGCCTGGCCTGGTAGTAGTTACAGATGACGACGCAGAAACATTTTGTGCACTCGAGATTGGTTGGTTAATTGACTGAGTACTCACCCGAGCGCGTGTCGCATTCGCAGGTTGAACTTCTACACTTACGGGAGCATCTCCCGTGATTCCTGAATTATTAGCGGTATTAGACGAACCCGCGGAAGTTCCAGCACCAGGATCATTACATAATATGGGCTTTTTAATGCAAACAAAATCTCAACTTGAACCTTGAGCGACAACTGGCAGCTTTTGATGTGATGGGTCACAAATTTATTATCAGTTTTTATGAAACAATTGTACACATAAACAAATCATATGTTTTCTACTAACAGGAAATGACAATTCATTTCCTGTTTCCTATTGTTGTGTGAATATTACATTGGTGCTTTACACTAACTACTAATGGGGTATTGGTTTAAATATGTTGTAAGACAACATGTGTAAAACTCCTGGGAGCCATTCAAGACATCGTGGGCCACAGTGAATTACGAACTCCGATTGTATATTACCAGGCCCCTGGCCCTTTCCACTCTTTAGTTGGCTGATAGCGGAGGTGAGCTCATCTAGTGAGAAGGATGTTGAAAGTGACCCGTCCAGGCCGGGGGCTCGACGAAGTTTAGTGATCTCTTTTTAACAGAGTGAGTGTGATCCTTATCAATGTCCTTGAAACAACTATTTGCGAGGATTTGCCCAGCGATTGAGTTGGCAGTCACCGAACATTTTGATGTTTCGGAAATTCTGCCGGTGAGGCGGTTTATAGTCTTCCAGGCCTTCCTGCTGGAATGAGTGATGTCGATTCCCTGGACCCTCTCCTCCCAGCACTCAAGACGTTTCCTGTCCAAGCAGTTTGTCAGATCTGTAGCCTTGGATAACGCTTCTTCCCCGGGTTCAGAATTCAAGAAATCATTGTAAAGAGTATCACATTCCTCATCCCAGGATGGGATATAACTGCGACGACAGCCACGTGGAATGGTCTTCTTTGATATATTAATAAAGAGTTTACACAGTGCTGTGCAGGAATTGTCCAGGCTGGAGAAGGTTGGTGTCGGGAGGTTGGGCACTTCTGAATCCACCAGATTCTTAAACTGGTCCCAGTTTGCCTTGCGGAAGTTCCACCTTTTCACTTGCTTTGTTGGTACAGGCTTAGCAAGGCTCTCCTGAGCGATTAGTGATGGTCTATGTTGGGACTTTGGAAAGCGGTCGAGAACAGTAGGGTGAACAGGGATGGTGTCCATATTTGCAAATGCAAGGTCGGGGTTTGTAGTTGTGTTCCACCTTACAGGGTAGAAACTGACTGGTTGCTTGGGGTCGTGTAAAGGTTGTAGACCGGTTGTAGGCCGGTAGCTCCGTCAGGGTTGGTATTCCTGTAGCCCCAGATAATGCTATGACTGTTGAAGTCACCAGCGTAGATGCAAGGTGCACCATAAGTAGGTAGAGAGTTCCCCTGATACAGCGATGTTTACAAGCATCACAATATTTTCCGCCTCCACAATATAGATATTCCTGCATGAAAACGGATATGTGTTTACAGTATTTCCGTTGTTAAAGAAAATCTCAATCAGCAAAACAAACAAACAAACAAACAAAAACAAAACAAAATTGAGGGGGCTGAAGCGATCACTAATTCATCACACAGGTCTCATACCACTCCTTATTTTATTCCCTTAAAATGCTCACAAAGCTGACAAACAGGACTGTTCGTGCATGATTATCACCATAATAACTTACCTCCAAACAGCAATTACTTCCAAACAAACAGACAAGTTCACAAATATAACACGAGACAAGCCAATCTTGGTCATCTTCCACTTTCCAAAACTACTAAAGAAAAACTTAATATCGTATACAACGGCGCCAAGTGTACACCTAAAAACGCTTCTATATCGACTTACAGAATGCCTCATATTTTGCCCACACTTCTCTATCCTTCTTTAAAACATTTCCTTTCTTCCTCCCCATTCTCAATTTCTTCTCCCCGCCCCCTTTCGGAAGAAGTTCACCCCCCATATTCTTCCTCCGTACTTTACCCACCCCTATCCTCCCTCCACCGTTTTATGACCATGCAGAGCAAGCCTTTTTAACACACTTCACTTTTCTTCTTCATTTCTATACCTTTCTCTCGTAATGTTTTGTTGGGGGGGGGTACTGCCCTGTCTGTTGTTTTGTTTGTACCTTTTATATCACTCGTTATTCATTTTCTTGTGTGGTTATCACTTTTAATTTGTGATATTTACGGGCAAAGCCCCAATGAATTTCGATTTATCCGGCAATGCTCGTTTATTTTTTGGCAATCGCCCTATATTTTGTCAAATTACGAGTCTTTCCCGGCAGCAATTTCTGGTGAATTGCCCTAAATTTGAGATTTCCAAACGCCTTATGCGCGCCCGTAAAATCACAGTTTTACAGTGTAATTTCTCGCAATTACGGCTAATTACCCATTAGGTGTACTTAAACTTCTGGTTCTTTTTACAGTTGTGCACAAACATGAAAATACCGAGATTAAAGTATGAATATGGCATAAGTCATGCGATATTCGCTTTTCGCTCTAAGTCTCTTTTGAATTCAATATGCTTTTTTTATAAGATCTCACCTATCTGTTATGGCTAAAAAATGTAAAAATCGTCGGTTCTGAAGTTATCCTTACAAATGAAAGACGAAATAATGGCATAATTACAACAATAACTACCATGAAAACAGTTTAAGGCAATGGGAGCCGATTCCATAGGCGAGAATTCTGAGCTATAGGCACAGTCACAGGATCAACGATGGTATCGTGAGGTGGAAATTGGATTCAACATTAGCTCTAATTAGCTCTCAACATTTGGAACTTGACACCTACATTGGCTAAATCTCTGCAGTAATTTAGTCGCTAACAGGAATGCTTTTGTTGTTTGATCTCATAGTCCATTAATGGTATACAAATATACTGCCATGAGAGCTCTGGTTAAAACTATAGGCCCGAGTGACATCAAACAAGTACATTTTTGACTGAGGCGCGAGAGATAGAAGGAAAATGGCTACCACGATACAGAGTATTTAACAAAATACACGGATATAATGATTCAAAATTGTACCAATCTTATATAAAACTAGCCTCACTATTGATGAGTCGGACAAGTTTAAGTACTTAGGTGTCATTTTCGATCCAAACTTGTTACTTGGTATAAATCATATTGAATTATATCATCCTCCCTTATTTCTCAACGCATTGTGTTATTCCGTAGGGTTAAGTTTTATCTCCCCTCAGCTACTCTTAATCTGCTTGCCAATGCCTTGATTTTTCCACACTTTGCATATTTTAATTACTGCAGTCCAGTTTGGTCAATCTGCAATTTGAACTTAGCAATTCTCTTCAATTCTTCACAACAAACTTGCCCGTGTGCTACTTTCTGCAGACATTCGTACACCTATTTGTGATATGATGAGCAACCTTGGCTTGGTATAAATTAACACTTAACTGCATAAGGGGGTTGCCCTTCCGGTATTGCATAAGGGGGGGGGGGGTTCCTAGGGACCCCCCCCCCTAATAAAACCAACTTTCCTAATGATTTTTTTAGATGAAATCCAACCACCTGTTAGAAGGCTTCAAAGACATCAACCATAAAGAAATAAAAACTGAAGAAGTTGTTCAGTAGACAATTAGGGCACAACATTGATGTTAATTTTGCGTCAAAATGTGCGAAACGACACGAATTGTTTCTGTCATTTTCTAGCGGCATTGCTTTCACCAGACTTGTGCTGAGTTGCTTTAATTGTGAATAATGAACTATAATTTTTAACCTATAAGCACAAACATAAATGGCTCATGCCATTTTATATTTTTTAGGGTACTTGTATCATATTACCATAGGTTCCTACGTAAACTCGCTACATGACGTCATATAACTATATGGCTCCATTGGCTACTCTACTTTGGCAAGATTTTTTTAATTAATTATTTTGCTTTGTTTATGTCACTAGGTGTATGCATTATTAAAATCAGAATCACAGAAACTCTAATACGATTTTCATTTTTTTCATGGGTTCACTTCCGTTGTGCATAGGGGGGGGGGCTCCTAGGGACGCCATCAATTACCTCACAACGACGCGAATGGCTTTTGAATTTTTTTGCACCAATGTGCGCAACTAAAAGTTAACAAATACAAAAAATATAAACCAAATATATTGCGCGGCGTTAAAATCGCCTACTGAAAAAACCAAAATGGGTCCCTAGAACCCCCCCCTTATGCAGTTAAGTGTTAAGGTGACAGATGGAGCAAACATATTGTTCTCCTTGTCTTTAAATGTCTTCAAAATGATGCTCCTTCTTACTTATTCATCACCATTTACTTTTACTTCTACTATTCATACCCAAAATACTCGTAGCAATCATGTAATACACTCGTCATACCTACTTGGCGTATCATACCTGGGTAAAACCGAACATTTTATACAAGGTGCTTCAATGTGGAATAATCTTTTCACCCAATGTCCGCAGAAATTTTCAGATATGAATGTTAACACTTTCAAATCTAATATTCTGTTTTGGAATCTTGTTTTTATGCTTTGCTGTTTTTTTATTGCAGTTTCCAATGATATTGCTGTATCTTTTTTCTCTGTGTAGGTTTATGTCTTTTAATTGCAACCCTTGACGAAATCTTATTTATGCTGCTCTAATTAATCTGTTTCCAACATTATCCCATAAATTCATTGTCTGTACATACATGTGGGTCAAAACCCAGTAATCGCGGAAGTTGGAAATGACCAAATTTTTTGAAAAAATGAAATTCACAAAACAAACTTTATATATTCATATGAAAGACCAAGTACCCAAGTTTCTTTTTGAAAATATAACCATGTATTTTTTGCGAACTTTTACTTCACACACCTGCAACTTTAGTCTTGTATTTTCATTAAGTAACTTACGTTAATCATGTGATTTAACAATAAAATGAAGATTTCAATCTCAAAGGTACACTGTAATAACCTCAAGGTGTTTTATTAATTACGGCCTTTATGTAAGTGTTTTTGTGATTTCTAGGTATTAAATACTATTCCATTGATCTGGCAAATTAGTTGGGGGCACTTTAACTCCTAATTTGAATCATTTAGATCAATTAATCACAGGACTCTTTTTGTTGCTTGTATTTTTATGATATTTTACCCTTAGTGGTCTGTTGCTTTCCAATGATGCATTTGTTGCTTGTTCTGTCACATTGTATTCATTACATTGAATGATCAATTTACTATGAACGTACATGAAGGACAATTTATGTAAAGTATGTTATCATAACGTAAGTTACACACACAATCAATGCTACTGTTCTACATAATCAATTAATGTTTGCTGTCTAATACAATGAAATCATTTAAATGAAAATTGTACGATTCTCCTTCAATGGTTAAGGTATCATCTACGAACTGAGTAAGTTTTTGACGGTCTTTGAATTAATTCGAAATAAAAAAATAATCCGTTCAAATTATTATTTTTTTTCTCAATCCATTAGTAAATGTAATGAATGATTTCCTAATTAAAATACCTACCAAAATCATCATTGTGTCGTAATTATATTCTGTCATGATATGCCAGATTATTTTGGCCATTTCAATTGGATTTGTGTTGTAAGAAAGAAATGTTTGGACAAAGGGTAAGTAATTTTCATTGATTTTATCATACTAACGCTATAGGTCCAGAGAATCACATTTTGACTTACAAAAAACGCTATACAGAAATATACAATGAAGCCGTCTTCCTTGAATCAATTGGGCAGGTATTTGCTTTGAATAAATTGTGCATATTTTCCCAAAATGTCAACTTTTCTTACTTATACATGTTTTTATTAATTACTTTGCAGGATCGTAACCGACAATCTTTTTGAAATGGAAACGAATAGACTAATAAACCATCTGTTTGCTGTATCGTCTCCATTTATCAAACGCATAAGTGTAGAACGTTTTCATATCATAAATAACAGCTACTACACAAAGTTTCTTTGAACCATTGGAACAATTGAAATGTATGTTTCATGTAAGACTCAACACCACTTTATTTCAATACCTTGACAGGGGTAAAAGCATTTATTTTTGTTTGCCGTAACGTAGGGAAAAACAGGGTCGGTCGGGTCGTCTTGTTTTGTTTTTGGAGAGTTAAATACAATACTAAAAATTCAGCGCTTTTTGTCAAAATCTAAAAACATTCAAACTTTTAACGTCAAACACTTTTATGAACTTATATTTTTCTGTTTCCATGCTTTCCATGTTTCTCAAGAAAAAATACAATGGACATTGGTGAAATTTGGATGGAAAAAGTGGGTCGGCGGATGTTTCTTTTATCTATTTTTTAAAGAAATAAAAAAAATCAAAAGTCAAAAGGTTTTTAGTTCGGTTTTTGGGGGGGGTTTTTTTTTTAGACAAACAAACATCTTTTTATACCTAATCTATCTGTCAAGATCGATTGTTTACACAAACCTTGAAAACAACACTATATTTCAACACTTCTCGGAGCACCCACGCTTTTAGCATCAGGAATTTAAGGTTATATCTCAATTTCCCTCATTAAAGAACTAATTAAACCTTACACATATGTATTCATAGGCCTGTTTCACAATCTATTTCCAACCATAAACGTGTTCATCACTTTAAAATCGTCATTTTCGAGCTTCTCACGTTGTCAATGAGCTTCGACGCATTATGGCGCTTCATAGTTTCGATCCAGCGACAGCAGAGGGTAGTCCGACGCTAAATTTTTGATTTAGCACCTGTTTGGAATAAGTATAACGTATGTTTCTCTCTTGTATGTTTCATTTTAGGTCCAGGCATCCAATTTATATGTTAGAAATGCAAAAATGAAGTGATTTCGAATGAATTACTTAGGGTAAGTAGCTACTTTAGACATGTATACGTTAAAAGCTATCTCCTACCTGTCATTAGGTGTTTTGAAGTAACGTCTGTTGCCATTTTCTTAACCATACGTGTTTGGGGTTGTAAATTTCAATCTTGACGCCTTGCCGATTTTATACACATCGAGATGATGCAGTAAAATACCTCGCCTGTCGTATGACGACGAACAAGAAATATAGCTAATTTTATCATCTGTAACAAACGCGAATCATCCATTCTACTGGACGTGGTAACGTAGGTGTCACTTAGGTGTGCGACATAATAAATCATTATTTTTATGAGGCCAAAGTTAATCAAAATCTATTCAATTGTTGCCTATTTTACAATTACATTTATGGACACTATATTTTCATTGATAATATATGCTTCAAATGAATTTGAATCTGACACAGGAAACAATGAACTGAAATGAACTATTTGATTAACCCCAGGACAGGAATAAGGACAAAAAGGACAACAATTTTGGGTGCGCAAATCTGACACGCGTGTGGGACTCTTATTTATTGACGCACAACGGGAATGGTTAGACCAAACACAACACGAGCAAAACTGATATATGCACGAATGAACTTTTTATTTTAAAATTGTAGGTTCAATCCTGATTAAGACACCTAGGGAATTTTCATCAAGAATACCTGTAGAAATTACTTTGTTTTAAATCTGAACAGCTCATTACATGCGTTCTATAACTAGTGTGGCAAAACATACTCTTTATTGGGCTATAATGTATAAAAATAATCGTGAAATACAAAAAAACCCGCCACCAGTTTTACGCGAGGAAACTTGCAAATCACCCCCCCCCCCCTGGCTGCTGAAAAGGAAAACTGCCAATGCCAAAATTAAACCCTGGGCGCTTCGGGTGTGGAGAATAAAAAGCCCGGGGATTTGAATTGAAGTACAACAGGCCCGGAAGCTAGAAGCGTCCTGAATTCTCATAACCAAGAGGGGAAAGGTGAGCCCGTCAAACTTAAAATAACTATCCATGCTGGGATGAAATATATACGAGTTTTTGATGACACAAGCATTTCCAATCTCACGACACACCTTATGGGCCTTTTTGTTAATGTTGATGGTCATCCTTTTTTGCCTGCATTCCTTCTCTTTTCATTTTATAGAATTGGCGAGGGAGGATGTCAGACCAAACGATCCGAGTATGGGGAAGCAAATGCCTTAAACACTTCAGGTTATCCTCAACCCTCCCACTTTCGTGGCATAGACATAATAGGTCCGTTAGTGCCCATGATGGTAACAATTAAGTGGAGGACCGTGATGATGATAAAGGATCTGACAACCTGTTACCCACCCTGCGATCCTTGAACCAGGGATTCCAAACCAAGTTGTGACCCCGGCACCAGCTAGTTGATGGCTACGTTCTCCTGCCCTGGCATGATACTGTCACCGACTATTAATGTTCGCATTGCACCTGTAGATAGATATCAAAGCCAAAACAGGAAAACTCATCGAAAAGAAAAACTGACATTTATACAATTTAGAAATATATATATATATTATATTATGGCACAGCGAGATCTCTCAAGGGAAATCCCTGGTAAAGATCAAATACTGTTGCCTACAAGAAAATATGAAGTTTATGAAAATTTATGAATTAAATGCGATAGCACAGCAAATTGGGCCTGATATACACTTTATAAGCATTTGATCTCCACCTACCACATACTCATTATCTGGTCATCATGAACTCCACACAAGCACTAGGTTTTGCAGCCCAATTCTGAAGCTATGAGCTGAGAAATCATTGGGGGTAGACCTAGAGCTTTAAAACCTTTTTTCATGAATGAAAGGAACTGGAACATGTCAGAAGGTTCACCATCAAAATTAATAAATAAAGTGCCTGAAAAGAAGGGCGAATCCAACGTAATCAGCCATGGCATGCACGGCAACGTGGACTAATTATCCGACTTGGAAAAAATAATGGAACTGAATTACCACTTGATCATTTTTGAAGACCTTATAGTAAGAGGCCATTTGAATGTCAACGCCATAAGGAAACATCGTCAAAGTTTAGGACCCGATAGAAAATCGCCCTTTTTAGTTGCGCACGCGAATTCACTACCCTGCGGCAGCCATGAAAGGCAGATTAAAAAGGCCGCCTTAAACAGGTAGCTTCAAGGTTGATTTACAAATGGAAGGATATAGGAGACCTAAACGCACTAAAAGCTGAAAGGATATGGGGCGCCTTGGTAAGAAACTGCGGTGGCCTTTACTGCCCTTCCTTTAACTTTTAAATAGAAAGTTTTTTTTTTTTTTTTTTTAATATTTTTAATTTTGTGGAAAAAAAATGAAATTGCAGATAGATGAGTGTTGATAGTGAGAAGACAAACCGTTATTGACATGTAAGAATATAAGCTAAAAGTCGTTATTTTTGCAGGCCATGCCTGGCGAAATCCATTCTTACCTAAATCTGATGAAACTCTTCTACACCTCTCTGAATAAGTTTTCCCTGTACCCGTTGACAAAGATGATTGTAGCAGAAACAGAGCCGCCGACTCTAAATTTCAAGGAATTCCGTACCGTCATGCCCACCGCATTGCTTAGGGAGCAGCTACCCAGAATCGATCCATCTGGAACGAGAGAGTGCATCAGCAATGTTATTGGTCCTTTCCATGGATATGCTTTGCACAAAAAGAAACGGTTGACTTTTAGGCATTGTAATCGAAAGAACTAACTAAATTATTATGTTGGGGCATTTTGAAGTCGTTTGATTTAGTATGCGACTACATCTTCATTATCACACCGCAATACAATCCGTTTTGGATTTCAACAGTTCACCCCAAAGCACTAGCACACAATAAGCAAAAAAAATTCTTTCAAGGCAAGTGACATTCTTGATAATACACTGAGGGCCATTACTCTGAACTACATGGCCACGAAACTAAACCCCCGCAACCTATATCACCACTGCATCTGTAAATATGTGTAAATCCCACCTCCCATACCATACTTGTTCTGGGATCATAGTAACCCCTGAAATCCCTAAAAGTTAACCACATATTTACTCGCGTTTGGCCCCTGAAATAGTCCTTATATTATCCATGGGTATATTCTTCACACCTCTATCATCTATCAACCTTCTCAAAAATGGTCTGCCTGGTGTGAAATGGCCTTACATACCAAGGACAATGACCCTATCAAGGATTGCATGACCCGTAAAGTGATCTTTTCTTTGTAAATTACATCCTGGACTTTAGAAATAACTGCCGCAATTTTCTCAGGTGGAATTGAAATAACCATATCCTCAGAATTAATTTGCAGGCCTAGAAAGACTAATTTTGACGTAGGACCAACAGATTTCTCAGTGGCCAATGGGACGCCTAATTTTTGGCATAAATCTTCAAAAATCCTTAATGTACGAAAACACGAAAAAGGACTACTAGGATCCGCAGTACCACAAAAACGTAGTCATCAGCATAGTGAGTGATACGGTCACAATTGGCCTCTCTTTTTGCCGCCCATTCCAAAAAAGTTGAAAAAGTTTCGAAAAGAGCGGGGGAACAAGAGGCACCCATAGGAAGTGCCTTATCAACGTAGAATCTGCCTTCCACTTTCATACCTAAAAGATGAAAGTCATTAGGGTGCACAGGAAGTAGTCTGAAGGCAGATTCTATGTCAGCCTTAGCCATCATGGCCCCTTTACCAACACCAACGACTAGCCGGACAGCTTCATCAAAGTTAGAATAATGTACCATGCAATACTCCCTATCAATGCCGTCAGTTAGGAAACCCCCTCTGGTATGAAAGATGCTGAATTAAACGAAATTTGCCTGGCTCAGCCTTAGGTATGACACCAATTGGGGAAATAATTAGATTTGAAAATGGGCGACAAACAAAAGGACCGGCAATACGCTTTAAACGAACTTCTTTGGAAATTTTGTCCAAAACAGCCGAAGTATTTTGAGCCACTGATTTTAAATTTGGGGAATCACGAGCAGTACGATCGCCCATATACCCCAATCTGAAACCATCTGAAAACCCTGAGGCCAAAATGCGAGCAGCATTCTTTTTAGGATATATTGAAGTAATGGCAAAAGAACCTGAAGCTTAATGGGTGATGGATACTTGCAACAGATACAAGGTTCATCAGAGAAGGCCGAGCATGAACTTCTAGATATTGGCACCTTTCTTGCAGGTTTGTGCACCATGTCCACCTTCGTTGCAACGAATGCAAAAGTGTTTGTAGATGCACTGGGGCGGAAACAACCTGCTCTGTTGAAGTCGAAACAAAATCGCACACCACTGAATTGGTTTTTGGATGGTTGCTGATTGGCATAGGATTGAGCTTTTCCTTGACCTTGGTTGACCTGATTAAAATTTGATCGTCTACCGAAAGGTCGAAACACGCCCCGGCCTGCACCCCCCCCCCCCCCCCGGCTGAAAATTGCCTATTTGGGAAAGCCTTCACAGCTGGCGAGGCTGTGTACAAAGCCCACAGTTCGCCATCAATAATGGACCGTGACCTTTGTGGGTTTGCTTGCTGGCGTATACGGAATTGTGCATCATAACTGCGCCACCCAAAACCGCCAAAACGTGAAGCTGCTGTCCTGATAATGTGGGCATGCTTGAGTAACTCTTGAACTCTATGAGGGTGGACACTCAGGTAAACGGAGGAAAACAAAAGAAATGCATTTGTCCAACCATGTATTGAGGTAATGGTACGTTTTGGCCTATTATTTTGCCACACTATCTGCCCATCATTATTAAGAGCTAATGATAATTGGTGTTTTAAATCGTTGCCTGGCAATTCACCCTTCTCGAGTAGTAATCCAAAATCAATGAACTCACTGTTAACTATTTTGATCTTTAACGACTGTGGCAATTCACTCCCGAGAGGGCTACAAATAGATAACAAAGAATTTTGAGAAATCACATCAGCCGTCGTCGGGGCGACGATCGGCGCAATAGAGCTTTGAGCTGATAAATTTGATACATAATTACTGCCTACCACATTACTAACACCTAATTAAGTCCTATTATCAAAAGGCTCACCGGCGTTTCCCCGTCCTTGCAAAAGAGAGGCGGCATCCCTGTTCAAAGACGAACCAACGGCACCGGCAGAGGTGGTGATTGTAGAGGTAGATGTACTTCCAGACCCGGTAGACTGATATTGCGTGTACGCTGATGAATTTGCGCCAGCACTCCCGGCCACGTTAGAGGAAACAATGTGACGATATGGGTAAGGTAGTGCATTTCCCGTTTCGCTTGTTTGCAGCGTTGTTTTGTTCACCATCTGGGGTTGCCAGAAAACGAATCTCACACTTGCTGGTTGTGCGTCGGAGTATGTACGCCTGGTCTGGTAGTAGTTACAGATGACGACGCAGAAACATTTTGTGCACTCGAGATTGGTTGGTTAATTGACTGAGTACTCACCCGAGCGCGTGTCGCATTCGCAGGTTGAACTTCTACACTTACGGGAGCATCTCCCGTGATTCCTGAATTATTAGCGGTATTAGACGAACCCGCGGAAGTTCCAGCACCAGGATCATCACCAGTTAGATCTCTCATCGCCCTTGCTCGCGAACGGGTTTGGCGAATGGGTACCAAATTTGTTGAAGCTTTACGCTTAGTGCCACCGTCTTCTACCCATTGTAAATAGCAGAAATGTTCGATATTGTGAAGAACTAGACAGTTAATAATACAGTTCAACAAAACTCGATTTGGTGCGTAAGTTAGAATGACTAACAACAAGAGTAATGAACAGTAGTTAATGGCAAGTGACTACTTGTCCCAAACCACGTCCACACTACTTGGTATCAGATAGCGAATGCGCCGAATAAAGGAGACAAAAAGCGCAACACGAAATCGATGACAGATTGTGCATAACAAATGCTGCGGACAAAGGGGGGGTCCTGGCGAGCAGTAAGCATGGACAAAACTATTATTCTGCAGGGGGTAAATTCGTTTTCTTTCGATGGGACTACATAAAACGATATTTGCGACATGGTGTTTTTGACTAGAAACTCTCTCATACAACTTGTAGCTTGAAATATTACAATTACTTAAGAATCCAAAAATGTCATATACTTTTTACTTTTTATGTTAATATTTCATTTAAGAAAAGAAATTCGATTAATGGTATGAATTTTAGTGAAAACGTGAACTTAATTAATGCGACACAGTTTTTTTCCAACTTGCGCCGATTTAATGGTTTTGACCCCATGTAAATTTTAGTATTTTTACTGTAATTATATGTGTATATCAGGGTCATGGGAGACCAGTTTGTATAACTGATTTGAGTTACCCTGAATAAATAAAGTTTTTACTACTACTACTACTACTACTACTACTACTACTACTACTACTACTACTACTTAAAGCACGACGCAAATAACTGATTTAGAGTCATCAGTACTGCTTTCTTACTCTCGTTCACAACACTAAACGCCATCGTTACCTGAATTGCAAGGACGTACAGCGTTGTAGCGACAACTACATCGTTCCCAGAGTCCGCAAGGATTGGTTCTTTAGCGTCAACGCCATCGTTCAATAAGTTTGCAAGGAATGGTTCTTTTGGGTGACTCCGTCGTACCTTGAGTCTGCGAGAACTGTATGAATGACTCCCCGTTCCCTGTTTCTGGAAGGACTGGCCTTGAAGGGATGAACCCATCGCCCCGTGAGCCCCATTATTCACTGAATCTTTGAGGACTGCACCTGTAGTGACAATGCCATCATTCCCCGTGGGAGGACTGAGTTTGTAGCAACAACTCAGTAATTCCTTGAGTCTGCTGGAAGTGGCTCTGAAGACACAAAAACTCTTTTATTTCCCCAAAACCACGAGGACTCACTGTGTAGCAACATCTCGATCGCTAACTCGGTCTGCAAGGTCAAGACATCTCCATTGGTCCCTGACTCTGGGAGGAATGGATCTCTAGCGACATTTCCATTGGTTCCTGACTCCGCATGGACAGGCTTTGTAACGACGACTCCATCGTTCCCTTAGTCTGCAAGGACTGACTTTGTAGCGACAACGCCGTCGTTTCCTGTGTTCGTGAGGACTGTTTTTTTCATTTGTTCAAAAATGTAAGAATAAATTCGGTTTGACATTTCAATTTCTTATAGGATATGCTTTAAACAATTACCAAATATCCACAGACGTCGACTTTAATGACATTATATTGGAATTGTACCACTATATACATGATGTATCAAAACTGCAGCTGTAATGACATTTAACAATATAGGTGTAAGCGCCTGAATGCTCCACTCAATTTAGCAGTGATCATAAGTTTGGCCATGGCCTGAATCTTTCTGCTGATATCTGCCGCTGCAACTGGCGTCCCGCGAATTACAGAAAGGCAGCCGCTATAGAAGACCAGACAGAATGCGCTAGCGCATGCGTGTTACAGTTCAGAAGTGTTTTCAATGTGACTATGTGTCTGATGTACCATCATAATGCATCGTACATGTTCTAGCACAAGTTGCAGTTCAATAAGATAACTGCTGTCTTACTACTTTGTCATTAAAGTCTTCCTTAAAAGTCTGCAACATACTCGCCCTATTAGATTCTGATACGAAAGGTAGACACCAAATTGTATAGTTCTGTCGGAGACGAATGCTCATCTGGTTTCTAAGCATTTCCTTTTACCCAATGATGCACTATTAAACATCGTCCTATCATTCGGCTTAAAGTGCAGTTCAAACGCGCGATCTTGCACGAGTTTGACTCGGTCTCGGAATATTGCACTTTTAGAACATTTTCATTTTGAGTCTCATATGAATGACGTACTGTTATTTGGGAGGAAAGTGCGGTTTGTATTGTATCAGAATTATGACCACGATTATAATTGAACGGAAACATTTTTTGCTATCATACTTGTAAATTGTCATAGAGTAATTTGTCAAAAGTCTAGAAAAATCAACAATATGGAACATGTAAATAATAGGGGTAAATTTTGTACAGGGGTCAAAAGCAAAACAGGTTTAATTGTTTTGAACCTACAACAACTTACTCATCTGGTCATGAGGATCAAAAAAGTATAGTTTGCCATATCTACGGTCATTAGTCTCAGGATTACAGGCTCATAACGGTTCAAGGTCATACTGTCGTAATTTCTTCAGAATGCTCCGATTTTGACGAACAACTAGTCTCAAATTGTTTGCCTGGTAATATCCTATAACAGATTTTGTTTACCCTGCATTTTACATTTTAGTATGTAAATTAGATGGTAAGCATTAATGACCCCATAGGATGTAACCATTGTTACATTTTGACCCCGAATTTCATGACCAAATGGAGAAATGAGTGCAAGTATTATTCCCTGGTCCTTGGTGACTATATGAAGGATTTTGTGACCATTTTGATTTTTGAAAAGAATCGGAGCATTCTGAAAATTTTTACCCCGATGACCTTGAACATTTATTGCCCTACAACTGTTAAACTATAACCCACAGATAGCACAAACTATACCTTTTTGTTAATCCTTAGTGCATGGCTAAAACGTTGGTATAGATTTCAGTACAATTATACCTACAAAACCTTGCCCCCCCCCTGAAAATTCAGGTTCCCCGCTATTCATACGTCTAGACTTTTGATGTTATTCTCTATTATTTCTAAGTAAAACAATACCAAAATTGTTTCTGTTGCAATTATTTTGAGGTCAAGCCATTATTTTGTTTAATTTTAATCAATTTTTAACTATTGGAGGGTGATCAAAAGTTGTAACGAACTCTGGCCACGACCGCATGCGGACACCAAGCGCGCAGCTCTATTTTGCTAGCGCTAGATTCTTTTGAGAAGCTACTTCTTGCCCCATATATATCATTAGTTGGCAATGTCAATTCCCTGGACAAGATCAAAGATCGTACGGCACGGTTGCAAGCATTAGGGACGCACTATTTTGACTTCAAGGGGGGGTTTAGGAAGTTTTTTCTAAAAAAAAACTTCACCCACATATGAGCAAAAAAAAACAACTTTCCCCCCTTGCCATTAAAAAAAAAAAAAACTTTTAAACCCGCACCTTATTACGAAAACACGTCCCTCAAGTAGGAAAAAAAAAATCCAGCCTTATGCTTGAAGAAACAAAAAACTTGCCTCCAAAAGCCACGAAAAAAAAAAATTGCCCTCACCAAAACTTCCAACCCCCCCCCCTTGAGTCAATGTTGCGTCCCTTAAAAGGCGATAACCTAACAATTACTGTTAGGGCACTTTTACATTCTTACAGAAGCTGATTGGAATTGGACATTAATAATGTCACATTATCATGGTGGCATCAAACATAACCCCAAGGATCTTTACGCACACACAGCTGCAAGAACTGAGGTGGTGTGAAAGTAACTATAGTCCGGCGGGAGCCATATGAAACACTACGAACTAGCGCCTACAATGGAGCCCTGAGGGACAGAGTAGTTAAAAAATGCTGTTTGGATATTTATTAACCATCACTTGGGTACTGATCTAAACCAGACAAGAGTAGTGTCTGTGATACCAAAACTGGTTTCAAGCCTTTTAATCAAAATATCATGCATGGGCAATGGTATCAAAGGCAGCTCTGAAGTCAAGCAATACAAGCAAGACAGCGTTATTAGCATCCAAGGGAATGGTGAGCTGCAGATTGAAAAGGCTCACTAAGATCATGGTCGTTAACATGGTGTATTACCTGACGTGATGCGGTTTTCTCAATCAATTTGCCAATTAATTTGACGTACTTCTTTAAAGACACTATCAGTGATTTGAAAAATATTTGAAATTTGCAGGAATAGCTTCAAATTGAAGGATAAGTCTGTAGAATTCTTGTAAGTTACCTTTTCCAGCTGTAGAATTGACAGAAAAGGAAGAAAACGGCAGTGTTCCAAGATACGTGTTGTAGTAAGTGTCCGTTCGGACAATAATGACTAAAATCTCCGATCCTGTCCTTACTAGGTTGCTTCTGGTCTTATCATTTGCAGGGTATGTTAGGATACCTGTACTTGTTACATACATGCAAAAATCTGATTTTTGATGATTTTTTCGGTTTGCTGATTTAGCAAATCACTGATAGTGTCTTTTTAAGTACATTGCGACCCAAAGACATCTTCCGCACGGGGATAATGATACAATGTTTCAAAGTGTAAGGAAATCTTTGCGATCCTGGTTATGATAGATAATAAATATCCCTGCTCATTAAAGTTCTGTTTAATGAGCAGGGAGGAAGAGCGTCCATAATGCAGGTCTTGTTGGACATGTGGCTGATTATTTTCAGCAACTGCAGGGTGAGAGAGTGCTTTAAAACCTGTCATATAGCATTTGCAATCCCTATCTACCTGAAGAGATTCTGCACTGACAGTCATATTGTACCTATTCTTTTCAACAACCTTACAACAAAGAAAGTCAAGAAATCGTTAACAGGATTAGCATCAGAGTTAGCGCTGGGTAAAACCCTCGGAGATGAATTAAAAAGAAGTACAACAAAGGATATTAATGGAAAACAAAGTGGTAGAAAAACATTGGTATCTCAGTGTCCCTTATGGTGATCTTCATAAGGAAAACAAAAAAAATTGCTGTGTTGCCCTCAGCGCCTAGTCGAAATTCCCAGAAATTGCGGGCGGGCCTTTTTGAAAATCTTTATCCCAATTTGACCCATTTTCCAGCTGGAAATTATGCGACATTAACAAAACCTGCAACATACTTCTGACTAAACCCCTGTATAGTATAACAAATACCCCCCCCCCCCCACACACACACACACGCAACATACGAATAAATCGATCGTGTACTGTCATGACTGTTGAATATCACCCTAATTGGGTGAATAAAACGGGGAAATCGTAACAGGCCATATGGCTGGAAGGAACTGCGATCTAATAATTGCTACAGATGCGGAAAATACTTTGACCATACATATGTTAAAAATAAACAAGAGTTTGAATAAATAGAGTTATTTGTAAAGTGTAATAGAAAGAAAAATATTTTTTAATTAATGCAGTACGCGTGTAGCCCAAGCAGTTTCGCAATTTATATTTCTTGGATGTTCAGTGTGCGCGCTCTCTCAGCCAAATTGGATCCATAAAGTAGCCGTGTGAAACGCGCTCATATCGGTACAATTTAAAGCAATCAATGGCATATGTTATATGACACACGACCTCAATTTTTTCGATGTTGATATTTTGATACCCTTTCTTGTCTTTTCTGTGAAAGAACTAAAAGTCCTCAAAACTGTAGATGATTACCATTTCTTGAAATAAGGATTTCATAATGAATATGGGGGAACCCCGATATCAATTAGTATAGTATCTTTTTAGGTGTAAGTCGATTATTGTTCTCAATAGTTTTTGTGATTTTGTCTTTGAGAACTTAAAACCAAAGTTTTTAGCATTTTAAAGTAAAATTTAAAAAAAGAAAAAACCTAAAAAATTAAAAAAAAAAAAAAAGAAAAAACCTAAAAAATTAAAAAAAAAAAAACCCCCCCCCCCCCCCAATCTACAAAAAAACCCCCCCCCCCCCAAACCCAAAAAAAAAAAAGAAAAAAAAAAAAAAAAAAAAAAAAAAAAAAAAAAAAAAAAAAAAAAAAAAAAAACCAAAAAAAATCCCCCCCCCCCCCCAACATCTCCAAACCTAAACAAAACAAAAAACAAAAAAAAAAAACCAAAAAAAAAAAAAAAAAAAAAACAAAAAACCAAAACCTCCCCCAAAAAATAAAAAAAAAAAAAAAAAATGCATGATTTATAGTAAGAGCATGATTAAAGGACGAATTATGTGATTCTTGCCCCTTTTTATTCACAAAATTTTAGTTGATGCGATCTTGAGGTTGTGCTTATGAGCAATTGATTGTTTCCCACGGTCCCATAGCACACTGTGCTGTTTAACTTCTGCCCGTTTAATAATAAGAAAAAAACCCTTTTATATAGCGTTTAATCCCGGTAAACGGCTCCAAACGCGGTTGACAATTATTATTATGACGCCGCCTTCAAGAAATCCTCACAATCATTTCGCTTCATTTAGTTGGCTGCTCAAAGACATGCCTTACAAGCGCACAAGCCGCTCAGCAGTTAGATTATAATAATCCCAATAGCAGCTCCCCAGATTTCGCTTGGGTCTACGAACAGAAAATACTAAATTGCGAATTTGCACGTAAGATAAGGTACACATGGATTACTAATATAAAAATCTCAACTTTTTTTAGGTAAGTCGGGGGGAAGAGATTATGGATCACGAAATGCCCCGAACTAATTTTGATATCACTTGAAAAGCTTTGGTCTTTTTTTCGTCTTAAAAAACGGAAATTGAAGAGAGCTGCGACAATAATATACCCTAATTTACATGTCGAAAATCTGTAATATTTACTCATTTAACCTGTCTTCAAAAAGAAAATAAAAACCTACTTCCCGACCCATCTACAAAATTCCTAGAGAGGACAACAAAACAATCTTATTCGGCCTTAATTAGAAGCCTACTTTCATTTTGCAAAATATTTTGACTGACATCTTTCCTACTATGCAGCTACAAGGATAAATATAGGTTGTTTTCGGTTACCGGGATTTTTTGTACAGTACTCTATGGCTATTGTAACACACAATTACCTCTCACGTTAGGAGGGTATCAGATTCAGCTGAAAATTTTAAAATGTAGGCATGTTAGTTACGGTCTTTCTAATGAAGCAAACAAAATCGGAGGAGGCACCTTTCTATATGAGCTATTGCTATTTGAGCACAATCGTCATCAAGCAACTGACTGATATGATATTAAACAATTTCTGATAGCCTGTCATCCATAATTGAAGTGGTCTTTAAAGGTGCAACAAGAGGTTTCACATATCAGCTGTCCCTAAAATACAAGCTCTGTTATTTGCACTGATTAAGGATTAAGCTGAGAATTATTTCTCTGGTACAAAAATATTAAATTTTAAATTTTATATTGGAGCAAAAACATAATTCAGCATATGTTTTAAGCAAATCAAAATCACTATTTGTTTTCACTTTTAACAAATTCCTCTAGCCAAATACAAGGTAAGACATCTATTGAATGTCTGATCTATATGAAATCACTACGTATGACACAATTATATGGATGCCTCAAATTCGCTCGTTGCACTTTTAAAGTACGTCACCCAAACTGCACTGACTTCACCACCATCAAGAATTGGCTCGAACACTCCACCTTTATTAATACATTTTAATAAATACTGCGTGAGTCAATTAATTACTGGGGTGAACCATTGGGCAGACTGAATTTACTGGGTAGCACATGCCCACCCATTTTCAATATTTTTACACCCGTAGAGTGAAAAGGAAAGAAGATAATTTTTTTAAAGTAGATGGGAATATTAAAGGTTCAACGAGAGATTTAGGGCATCCATACATTGTGTCATATGTAGTGATTTCATATATAAGACCCCAACTAGATTTCCCAGATCCTACGTTGTATTTGGCTTCAGAAATCAATTGAAAGTAAAAACAAAAGGCAATTGTGGCTATTTTTATTTGCCCGATTTCAATATAAAACAATATAAAACGCTAAATTGAGTATTTGTCCCTATAGTAAATTCGAAATTTCACAATTTCTGTACCAAAGAAATAATTCTCAGCTTAATCTTTTCACATAGGGATATTTTTTATAGAAAGCTTTACATTAGTGCAAAAATCAGAATTTTCATATTTTTCTGTAATCTCTCGTTGCACCTTTAAGCATCATAAGCGGGGTTTTCACTCTTAAAGTCATAAAAAGAGAAAGAAAAACTAGAGGGAGGTGCATTTCGTGATCTTATAAAGTACCTTCACTTTTGTTCATCGTTCATTACATATCCTGACAATCCACGAGAAAAATTGTATTTCAAAATTTAGGAGTTGATTCTTCTTCTTCTTGCGTATGAGGCAGCAGCTAAATGTGTTGTAAACGGTGGAGCCATCTCACTGTTGATTGGTTGGGTTTAGAAGTCTATTCCACCGATGGACGAAGGTAGGGCACTCATTGAGATGTGATCCGCAGTCGGTGATGGAGACCACCTGGGCAGGCTGGCGATGCCGCAGCCCCCATCGGTGCATTTGGCTGTTAAGCGACCGACGCCGGTGCGCATCCGGTTTAATGTGACCCATTCCATGCTGGAAGATTGCTGCCAGGTGGTAGTTTCTGTCATAGGCGTAATAGTGAGTTGATCTGGTCTTGAAGTTCCAGCCAGCAGTATTCATTCTGTAAGATGTTGAATGGGGAGCTGGAGAGTTTAGCAGCAGGTCAACTGAAAGGTCGACGAGAGCACTGTGACAGTCTCTGTCTGCCGCGCTGTGGTGATTCTTTGACGTGTTATGCAGCAGGTGCGTGTTGTCCACCAGAGCCGTATTCACTAGTTTTGACGGTGGGTTCCTCTCCGAAGCACTGCAGGTGCAATGGGCCTGAAGCACTGGTAGAAACTCAGATAAGTGGGGACGGAGGTGCAACCTGTAATGGTTCTCAAGGTCTCTTGAGTACTGTGTCCAGCTTTCTTTGGTTGTGGGAGCTGTTGTACCATCTGTGCGGATTCATTGGCGCTCCATTTGAGGTTTTGATTTGAAAGCTGGCGATGAGCCTCTTTTGGTGTTGAGGTGGAAGGCGTAGCGGTTGTCTTGATTTCGCTCAGCTTCAGTCTCCAGGCTTGAGATATCTGCAAGTGAAAGTGGCCAGATCTGCATAAGTACTTTCTCTTCTGTCCAGCTGCTGTGCCGCGAGTGGAGATGGGCAAGATCGTCGGCGTAGCCATATTGTCTAGATGTTGTTTTTGAGTGTTTAATTCTATGGTTACGGATTGTATGCTGATGTGATGCGTCACTGTGTCGTGTGTTTCTGTCAATCATGATACAAGTATTCTGAGACCTAATGTTCAATAGGACCTAGCCAGAGATCATACGTTTTAAAAGGCAAACTACAAATAACTAAAAACACAACACAACTGAAGAAAATTACATACAGCATGTCTTTAAGGTTGCTGAGACATAACATATCCCCTGTTGTCATGGAGCAATTAGATAATGTTAAAATATATAGACATAAATGAATTGTAATTGTTTCTATCAATCATACAATGTAGTGCAGGTGATATAATCACCACCTCAGTTTTTAAGACATAGCGTCATTAAGCCTGACATTTTCACTTTCACAAAACACACATAAGACAGATGAATCAACAATAATTTTTGTCAATGAAGCTGGTAATTCAGGATGCCTTACGTCTCAAGTCAATTTTCTCGTATGCAGTGAACTTGCGAACACGTAGACACAGATTGTAACTTCAAGCTGATAATGGTCCGCACTTTGCTGTAATCTCTCTCAAATTGGTCATCTGAATAACGGGAAGATCTACAGGCATAATGTTTTGAAGTATCAATGCTGAGGGTAAATCATTGTGATAGCTGGAAACAGTGAACATTCGCAACCCGCTGCGTCTGACTCTCGTCTTGGGATGAACTTGGGAATCGGATGCGGGAAAGCACCTCTTTGTCTGTGGTTCAAGGCAATTGAACACTCATTTGTTTCCTTGATGAGTCCTTCTGTTTTTTTTTTGTATGAATTGGTATTAATTATATAAGGTGGAATTAGAAAATGGTTATTGTGGACACAATGTAGCGTACGAAGCCCGGGCGTACAGTCGTACCCGACTGGGTTAATGTACGTCGTATTCTTCTGTACCTGTGTTGTACATGCTTATCGGTGGAATGCTTGCTATGCATTGTGTTAGAATCATTACCAAAAGCGCTTTCATAGGAGGTCATTAGGTTACTTGGTCAACTTGTTCCCAGAACACACAGTAAGCAGAGATAAAAAGAACCCCCCCTGTCTAAATATCTGAAATTTTTTAAAACCAAATAAGGCCCCTGGTTCACCTGAAAATTTCAGACATTTCTGCAGGGAAGGTTCTGTTTTATCTCTGCATGTTTGGGTGTAATGGGCCGGGAGTTGGACCCCCGTTGAAAGCGCCCTATAGGGGGCCTTCCTTTCTTGGAGGTTATGTTGAATGGGACTTTTTATTTGCACCTCTAGATCATCAAGCATGCGAAGAATAATACATGCACCTGGTCACCTTAACAGTTCAGGGTATTTCTGGCAGGTGATTCTTTTGTGTCTTCTGCACGCTTGGGTTGTTCTGAAGGACAAGTCTGCCCAAGTTAACATATTGAGTTTCCCATAAAATTCGCCACATATTTACCGAATAATGTTTTGGTTTACATCAAACAGAAGCAGTGCGGATTAGAGGCAGGCAGTGTCCAGCAGCTGCTGACAAGGGCCCCCCTAAAATATTGCTTCAGGGCACCCCTCTGACACACCTTTGTCGCGACAATTGCGTGAAACTAATCTTGATTCTAAAGAGAGAGGCCCCACCTTAAGCTTTTGACAGGGCCGTTTTCCTTAAAATCCGCCACTGCACACAGAGAAAGAAATTTACTTAAATATTCTGCACCACCTGAAACCTCTCCTCCCTAATTATTATTCCCCGCGACAGTATAAAAAAGGCGAATACAAAAGAAAAAAAATACGCTTTAAGATTGGTTAGTAAAAATCTTATTAGCCGAGATACAGGGCAGTTTCTAACGAACTTTTTACGTTCATAGTACTTTAATCACAGACGGGGTCATAGTCAGCAAAATATTGTTGCCAGGACTTAATGCGAAGGCTTAGAAGTGCTGCGATAAGGGCTATTGGTTTTTCTTGAAAATTAAATTTAAATTCAATGTAATGGGCAAACAAAATAACAATTGTTTATCTTATTTTCGTTATTGCTCATGTATAATTCGAAAAATACCTGCTAACAAGACTACCCGACCCAAATAACTTAAGAACCATGTTTGGGACATTTCTTGGTTGTGGAAGCATTTTAAAGAAACCCAATTTTTAGAAATCAAATACATGTAAAGTGTTCGATTTGCATGAATAACGGTCTTTCCATTTCACATCAAGTTTTCGACGGCCACAGAGACCAGGGCTTTCCAAATATGAAAATTTGTGAGATAACACGTCTACTGTGTATCCCAATGGGGCCACATTAAATATCAAAAGTCTACCCTACATAGGGGTAATATTTTTTCATATTAATGGCGAAGAATACAGGACATAATCACCATATTATGCAGCAATAATTGAGGAGGCCATACAAGTGCGTCCTGGAAAGAATATTAAGTTCATTCTTCTTCGTCATGTATAAAGACTAAATAAATTCGACAGTTTCATTATTTACTCTGGCCTCAAAGCCACGAAAACAACAATATGTGTGTATTTGAGAGAATCGGTCAATACGTTACGGCCCTGATCGTAGTAATATCAGTGTTATAGAACACTAATTTACCTTTCCAGGTGAAACGATTGGCCAATATATGCAAGCT
>JAMKCH010057773.1:0-27832 GCA_023653785.1 Ophioderma brevispina
AAATATGACAATTTCTTCAATTTGCTCTCAAATGATAGTCTAGGCCATGGAAGAACTGAGATATATTTCAATAAAAAAATAAATACCCCAAAAAGATTAGGGACATTGAATGAGGATAAAGACCATCCAGGTAATTGGTAGGCCAACTTTAAGTTTTCCATAACGTTAATCAACAATGTGCATGAATTATTACATGAATATTTTTGACTAGTAACCCCACTGATATTCAAACCACAAAGGTTATAGGACGATTCAAACAGTGGGCATAGCGTGGGAACATGCATAACAACGTGCGTGTCTTGTGTTTAAAACCCATTTTTCGTAGTCTGCTGGAATTTGAAGTCGCGGGCGACGTTAAATTATAAAATCGTTATGTTTACCCATAGGAAGCTGCGTTGGTCTTAATCATTTCGTGGGAGGGATTGTGTATAAAAAGCCGTACAACCCATGACAAAAATCTCGATATTTGAAAAATCTTGAGGGCGCACTATTTTCAAATGTGCCAGTGCTCTTAAGGCATGAGGGGGGGGCGGTCCATGTGGACCCGGATTTCGTTGTTTTACGCTAAATTATTTTTGCAAAAAATTGTATATAATTGCCTAAATATCAAAGTTGCACATATTTTGGGTGAAAAAAAGGCAAATCGGTCATAACGTTTGTATACTCATTAGCATCCAAAAAGCATTTGGGGCGGCTTCTCAAACTTGTTTTTGCCCATACTCGCACCTGAAAGCTTTTTGAAGTTTGTATTTCGGGAATGAATTGTATTAATGTAACTACTCTTAGAGCCAAATTTATGGAAAAAGTTCGGAAAAGTGGTAGGTTTTCATTTTTGGACAGCGTATTGGGGCGTGTTTTCAAAAATATTTGGGCCGCCATTTTGAATCGTACAACCGATTTCAGTTTCCCACGTTTTGTGGTCGTGTCGATGTACCGATCCCCAAAATTTTTGGGACTAGAAGTTTTGATAAAAAAGTTCCAAAGGCAAAGTGGTTTTTCGGGGGTCCACTTCCCCCCTTTAAGTACCAACGGCAGATGGAAGACCTTATGCCCCTTACTGTTAAACAAAATAGAACAAATAAAGCAATGCACCCAAATTAAACGATTTTGGTATCAAGGGCACTAACTACTCTTGCTTGCTTTAGATCATATCTCCCTGACCGTAGAGTAAACGAGTAGTAGTAAACAATGAAATGTCCCAAGCAGCATATTTTCAATACTCAGGTCCTCAGGCCTTGCCGTGTAGGCCCGCATGGTTCATAATGTACCTCATCAGTCGGGTGACATATTAGGAAATCATGATGCTAATTCAATCATATGGCTGATGAACTCGGCGTTTCTGTGAGTTTAATCCCAAAAATTCCAGGTGATTGTGCGCACTCTCTTCGAAAATTACAAAGCTCGTGGCACCTCTGTTCCTTGCACTGTGTGTCGTAAAGAACCTTGGGTTATGTTTGATTCAACCACGAGTATGTCCAATCAGAGTGTTGATATCTATAAAGTGTAAAGTACCCTATTCGTAAATTATGGCGTATTCTGTTTCTGTTTCTGTTTCGTCGGTATGCTCAGCTCACAAAGACTGATTTCACCACGTTGTTTGGGTGTGTGGGGTGCTATGAGTCTGTTATCATGCTTTTGATTGCTTTGCTTCAGTGCTTGGTTGCATTTGCTCTGTTCTGGTTACTTCCTTGCTTGCTTAGTTGCTCTTTGAAGGCCACAGTAGTTGCTTTGGTCACAGTTACGTTGTCTAATTGGTTCCATTCTTTAATTGTGCGTGGAAAAAAAAAGTCTGTATTTATAGGGTGTCAATTCTCCCAAGATGTGTTTAATAGTTGAGCAATTACTTTTCCTTGTTCTTGGTCAGTATTGAGAGTAATGTGGTTATCCTTGCTAATCACAACCATATTATTAAGAATGTTGAACATCATCGTCAATCTAGCTGTCTTCCTTCTACTTTCCACTTTCCAATGACTCCCAACCTAGCTATGATCATCTGGTGACACTACTTTCTCTAAAAATGCCTGTGCAGAAACCGGGCTCTTCCTTTGAACAGCTTCAATTTGTTGAACATCACTGTATGGTATGGTCCCCTGACGTGCTAGCATATTCCAGGATTTGGGGGAGGTGGACGGACGAGTGTTATAATGCATTTCTTTAACTGAACTGTGGACAAAACCAGGGAGGTTTCTTCTTAGCATCCCAATACACGGTATTGCTTTAGAAATCATTCTTTCTGGAATTTCCATCTCATTTGTTATCAATTTCCACAACCCAATATGGGTTTTGCACTAACACTTCTAGCTGCTGCCGCACAGAAAGTATATATTCATACAGGGGGCTTTTCTGTTGGAATATCTTCATCATGAAACATTATTTGGATTGAATGACATTCCCCATTTATTTTTGCATTCTTCCAATCAATTGAAGGTCATCTGGAGTGTCTGAAGTCTGCTTCTCTTGCCCCCTTGCATATACCACGCAATCGTCGGCAAACAATCTTTCGTGTTGTTATGCTAACGCGATTTATAGGCAAGTCGTTTGACAATGAGGAAATTTCCTGGGTCCTGTAACAGTCCCCTGCGGAACACTGAGAGTACTTTTTTTGTGTATCTGATGCGACTTACTCCCGTTGCAGACTACTCTCTGTGTTCTTTCCTGCGAAAGTGTCTATCCCACTTATGTAATGTCCTCCCTCTGATGCCATAGTAGTCTAGTTTACCTAGAAGGCGTTCGTGTGGTACTTTATCGAACGCCTTCGCGACATCTTTTAAGAAGATGGCTAGAGTGTTGTGTCGCCCTTTTTCCATTCCCTTGTCAGGGTACTCAATGGTGAGACTTAGTTTGTGTCGTCGGTCGAGTATTTTGCTCTGAAACCATGCTGATTATCAATTAAGATAGTATGGGTTTTTAGAGTGGTCCATGATGTAGAGTGGACAATATGCTCAAGTATCTTACATGTAATACCTTGTTAGAGACCCGGTCTGTAATTGCTTTGGTTCAGCTCTTTGACACCTTCTTATCGATGGGACTATATCTGCCTGACGCCACTGTTTGGGCAGGAAACGTCATCACTGGATTGCTGAACAAGCTGTTAAGATTGTGCTACCTCGTCCAGCCACCATTTTCAGCATCCATGATAAATGCCGGCACTATCTGGCCCTGGTGCTTTGTTTGCTTTGAGATTTGAAGCTGTTTCTTGACAATACCATCTTCATGGAAATCAGGTATATTCGATCATACTCTGCCCAAGCGTCGGGATCATACTAGTATCTTCTTCAGGCGGTGAAAACACTGCCAAATTGATGGTTCATGGCCTCCTCTTTATCTTTATCTTTACTATCGGTGAGTAATTTATTATTGACTTTGAGATCCCCAATACCACTATCCTTTTCCTTAAATTCTTCAATTAAAGTCCAAAAAGCCTTTGGGTTGTCTTTAACTGATGCTTCCAGGTTGTTACGCACAAAGTCCCCCCCGAGATCTGTTTAATGCTCTCCTATTATCGTGACTGAAATCCCCTATACTTCTTCCAATCACTCTGCAAGCCAGTTCGTTTGGCTTTTGGGTCGTGTGGGCGATGAGTCCTTGTTTCTTTCTTGCTTTTGATTGCTTTGCTTTCATTGCTGTGGTTGCACTTGCTTTGTTCCCTGGTTACTTCCTTGCTTGCTTAGATTGCTCTTTTGAAGGCCACTAGTTGCTTTGGTCCACAGTTTACGTTTGTTCTACTTGGTTCCCTTCTTTAATTGTGCGTGGAAAAAAGCTGTATTTATAGGTGTCAATTCTCCATAATTTGTTTTAATAGTTGAGCAATTACTTTCCTGTTCTTTGGTCAGTATTGAGAGTAATGTGGTTATCCTTGCTAATCCCAACCATATTATTAAGAATGTTGAACATCATCGTCAATCTAGCTGTCTTCCTTCTACTTTCCACTTTCCAATGACTCCCAACCTAGCTATGATCATCTGGTGACACTACTTTCTCTAAAAATGCCTGTGCAGAAACCGGGCTCTTCCTTTGAACAGCTTCAATTTGTTGAACATCACTGTATGGTATGGTCCCCTGACGTGCTAGCATATTCCAGGATTTGGGGGAGGTGGACGGACGAGTGTTATAATGCATTTCTTTAACTGAACTGTGGACAAAACCAGGGAGGTTTCTTCTTAGCATCCCAATACACGGTATTGCTTTAGAAATCATTCTTTCTGGAATTTCCATCTCATTTGTTATCAATTTCCACAACCCAATATGGGTTTTGCACTAACACTTCTAGCTGCTGCCGCACAGAAAGTATATATTCATACAGGGGGCTTTTCTGTTGGAATATCTTCATCATGAAACATTATTTGGATTGAATGACATTCCCCATTTATTTTTGCATTCTTCCAATCAATTGAAGGTCATCTGGAGTGTCTGAAGTCTGCTTCTCTTGCCCCCTTGCATATACCACGCAATCGTCGGCAAACAATCTTTCGTGTTGTTATGCTAACGCGATTTATAGGCAAGTCGTTTGACAATGAGGAAATTTCCTGGGTCCTGTAACAGTCCCCTGCGGAACACTGAGAGTACTTTTTTTGTGTATCTGATGCGACTTACTCCCGTTGCAGACTACTCTCTGTGTTCTTTCCTGCGAAAGTGTCTATCCCACTTATGTAATGTCCTCCCTCTGATGCCATAGTAGTCTAGTTTACCTAGAAGGCGTTCGTGTGGTACTTTATCGAACGCCTTCGCGACATCTTTTAAGAAGATGGCTAGAGTGTTGTGTCGCCCTTTTTCCATTCCCTTGTCAGGGTACTCAATGGTGAGACTTAGTTTGTGTCGTCGGTCGAGTATTTTGCTCTGAAACCATGCTGATTATCAATTAAGATAGTATGGGTTTTTAGAGTGGTCCATGATGTAGAGTGGACAATATGCTCAAGTATCTTACATGTAATACCTTGTTAGAGACCCGGTCTGTAATTGCTTTGGTTCAGCTCTTTGACACCTTCTTATCGATGGGACTATATCTGCCTGACGCCACTGTTTGGGCAGGAAACGTCATCACTGGATTGCTGAACAAGCTGTTAAGATTGTGCTACCTCGTCCAGCCACCATTTTCAGCATCCATGATAAATGCCGGCACTATCTGGCCCTGGTGCTTTGTTTGCTTTGAGATTTGAAGCTGTTTCTTGACAATACCATCTTCATGGAAATCAGGTATATTCGATCATACTCTGCCCAAGCGTCGGGATCATACTAGTATCTTCTTCAGGCGGTGAAAACACTGCCAAATTGATGGTTCATGGCCTCCTCTTTATCTTTATCTTTACTATCGGTGAGTAATTTATTATTGACTTTGAGATCCCCAATACCACTATCCTTTTCCTTAAATTCTTCAATTAAAGTCCAAAAAGCCTTTGGGTTGTCTTTAACTGATGCTTCCAGGTTGTTACGCACAAAGTCCCCCCCGAGATCTGTTTAATGCTCTCCTATTATCGTGACTGAAATCCCCTATACTTCTTCCAATCACTCTGCAAGCCAGTTCGTTTGGCTTTTGTTGTATAGTCTCTTTTTCTTTCCTTGTATCTTCTACGATGGGTTCTGTTAAACCATGGGAGTCCTTCGGTTGGAACTGGTTTTATTGGTAATTTCTCATCCATAACTCCTCTTAATTTCCGCTTTCGATATGATCCCACTTTTTCTCTGACCCGGAGCATTTTTCATGTTGTTGAAAGTCTCCTGAAATCTTTCATTCTTTCTTTTCCTTATCTTTTCTTCATCTGCTTTATTTCTCAAGTAAATTTTCCTCTTTGGTTTTTTTGGGTGTTTTACTGCAAAGATTTTGGGCAGTATAACCATATGATGTCACTAAGACCGAGATGCACTCTGGTCATATGTTATGATGGTTAGGTTATTTAATAGTCCATATTGGAATCTGGTTTAAACGTCGCCTGTTATTATAATGTCGAGACTCTCTCCGAGCATTGAGATTCAATGTAGTCGGAGATTTAAGCACTTTGATGCTGCAACCATGCTGTACGATCTTTATTGGCCCGCATTGACTAGGCCAACTCATTACTATACGGCGTCAATGAAAGAAGATCTCAAAAGGCTTGTAAAATACATCGGCGCGTTTGGTGTTCCAAGCGTTCGTGCGATATTTTTCACAGGCAATGCGGGCAATGTTCGCCAAAATTCCCATTTGCCGTCCAATTTCGGCATGGCAACCTGTCGGCGAAATTTTTTGTTCTAGTGAATAATCCTAACATTTCCGTAGTCAATTAATTCATATGGAACGCGACCTGCCACGTAGTTTCAAGAAATTGTTCCCCTTCGGTTCGGAAATGAGTCATTAGAACCCGTTGATACGCTGCCTATTTGCGTTGGTGAGTCTTCACAATTACATTTTAATTTATAATACCTAACACTGTCAACCTGGTTTGTTAAGAGTTATAATGGCAAGTCAGTGTGTGAGTCAAAAAAACACCTACATCAGAATAAATAAAAATAATTAAAATAGTTAAAATTATTTTGCTCAAATGTTGCTAAGTTATAAAGAGGGATAAACTGGCTGTCAGAAAACTTTTTTATTTGGTGTCATTGGCCTTATGGAGGAATAATTAGGCCTATTTCCTGAAACTTTAAAAATCCTGTTGGGCCGATTTGACCAAACAAAGAGTCCATCGTTACCATGATGGTATCATGGGATCTTGCATGGGGGGCATTGGATTCAGTAAAACATTTAAACCAAATTATTGTTAACGGTAGAATGTGGTAGAATACTTGAGGATTATAAAAAAATAATAATCCTCTGGGATTACAACGAAAATAATGCTGAGTGAAAAATTTTCAATTTCCCAAATAAGAAAGTCAAGAATAGCTGTTGTAAGACCCACATTACCTTGGGTTCAGCAAGATTCTGGTTTTAACCTCAACAAACTGGGAGCTAAGTGAAACACCATATAAGGTTGTTTGTATTCACAACTCCCCGCTCCGAGACAGCTTCAGGCGGTAGTTTGGACTGTGGGCGTACATCGTCAAATGGTACGCAGGGTGTCCCTCAGGCCCGCTCATCGGACGGTTTTAATTTTAAGTTTTAATTCCATTTATTTTAACAGAGAACTTCAGCTTTATTCTTCTCACAATTTATGGAGGCTGCTTATACTGTAATTTGTGGCAAAATAATTACCTTAGAGATGGAAAAACACAAAATCTCTGAGTCAGTTTCTTATTTCATGAACGAAACATTGATAGTTGAGTGACTTTTCACTAACTCTTACTCCGTGTCTTAATTATGGAAACAATGGTCATTTAATTTTTTAAAAGATATTTTTTACTTATAATGAAGTTACACAATAGACCTTTTATTACAACTGAGTATGTTTTTGTCGAGAAGACATCGATAGCGCATCTGAAATTACATGTGTGAATTGTCTTTGCTATAATAAGTTATAATACGCGGTGTCAATCTAATCCCACTGTGTGGCACATAGCCAAACGCGAAGTTTTAGTCTCTCCGCAAAATTGACATAGTTTCTGAACCCAAAGTCGAACGACACCAAGCAAAATCATTCTGATAGCCTGTTTATCCCGGAACACACCCAAGCAAACATTCAATCAAAAAAATATTTTAACCTTGAGAAAAATTCTTTCCTGATGTAGGGTTTTTATTGACGCACACTGTAAAAATTGTTGCGGCGGGGGGTTTTTTTTTTTATTGGTGGACGCCCTGTCTGCTTAGTCCCTTATGCTTAAAGAATAATTGTACCACGGAATTTTACAATGCCGTTGTCTTTGTTGTGGGGAAAGACAACCGTTAGAAGTTTAATGCAGAGAGAGTAGTTATATAACGCCCTTGTATTGTGGTTTATTGTCTGTTGTACTTATAGCATATTATGGTTTAAATATTCCATACATATTATGCTGTCGGTGAGCACTTTCTCTAGACATTAACACAACAAAAACTATTTTGCCTGTTTTAGGTTACCCACAAACACAGGAAAGCCTGACACAGCAAAGGCGTTTCACGCTAAACGACCTTACGGCGGAAGAGATCAAAAGCGTTGACAACAGGAGAAATCGTAAAACGAAAGCGTTGACGAAATACTCTCGCCCTTTTAAAAGTAGAAACCTTTACCCGCGGCTAAAATCTTTTCCAGCAGTGTTCGGAAATCGCTTATTAACCAAAACGTGCAGCTTTTCGTGACAGGTCCGGTACATGTATCTTTCCTATTTTCGGAAGTATTTGCACTAAGCGCCTACAGATTACGGTTACGAAACAACATGCTGAATTGATCAGAATTTATCCAGATAATAGTCAGGAAACATGTAGCAGTTCATGATCAAGATAACCAAGGGGGTGAAGCCCCTTCAAAATCAGTCGTTGTCGTGCTGCGCCTGACATTTTGAATATTTACGGAAGAAATAATTATGTAGTTTGGGGTGGGGCTTGTATACACACATAATGTCATTCGATACAAACAATCCGGAAAATAATCAGTTTGTTTGGATGGTGGGTTGCTATTGGTGTTACATTTTGTCCTACCCATGGCCACACAACGAATGACATGACACGTCAGTCGTCTTATTTCAATCAACCCGCCTCCATGAATGCATGCTGTTTGTCACCTAAGCGCGCCTAAGCACCTAAGCGAGTTGGAGACCTGAGCACAATGATCCAAGTAAAAAAACACTATATTACCAAAATGTTCTATATAGATAGAGCAAACTTTTACGAATCTTTAGAATTCATCGTCTCGCAGTCTTGCGCTCACAAGAAACATAGAGTACCAACAATATGAAAGCAATGGCTGCCTCCGCTCTCACGTACTGTGGGTGCCCCTTTGCATATACCCTAATCGGTAGTGATAAAATTAATGTAGGTGTAGAGGTGTCCAGGTGGTAATAATAGTGCACCATGATCATTGTCTCAGATACTCTTTTTTTTCTCTAATGCAAATCGGCTTTAGGTGAAAAGATGTATTCATGAGGCGGTTTATTTAAACCAAGACGACTGACGTGTCATTTCATTCGTTGTGTGGCCAGGGGTCGACAAAATTTAACACCCAATAGCACCCAACGTCCAACAACTGATATGTTGCCGGATTGTTTGTATCGCATGACAATGTGTGTAATACAGCACCCAAACTAATAATTATTCCGTGCATATTCAAAATGTCAGCTCCCAGCATGGACCTACTGGTTTTGAATGCGCTTCACCCCCTTGATTATTACACACACCTGGCCTGGCACCTCTAACACATACTCAATTTGTATCACTACCCGATTAGTGTATATGCAAAGCGCCCCCCAGTATTGGAAGAGCGGAGGCAGCCATTGCTTTCTAATTGTTGGTACTCTATGTTTTCTTTCTTCTTTTGTTGTCGGCAAAACATGCGGAGGACTATGAATTTCTAAAGATACGTAACGTTTTAACCTCTCTATCTATATAGGACCTCTTTGCAGCACTATCTTTGAGAGATTATATTTGAGTTCCTATTGTATATGATTTATTTAATGTTGCGAGGGTGTCGTGTCCGCGAAACTCAGTCGTAAAATGCCTGAGTGGATCCAGGGCCGTACCAGGATTTTGGGGGGGGGGGGTGCGGGGGGGACCATTTTTTGGTACAAGTGGAGACCTTTAAAAAACCCCCCTAAAATGGTCCATTTTTGGACTTTTTGAACCTTTTATCACCAAAAGTGGAATTTGTGTCAAAATTTTTTCGCTAAAATGACCTTTTATCAAGAAATCAGCAAAAGTTGACCTTTGCCCCTTATTGGTGGAATTTGGGGGGGGGGGGTGCACCGCACCCCCTCACCCCCCCCCCCCCCTGCGTAACGGGCCCTGAGTGGATCAACTTATTAACTTATCAAGCACTGTGTAACTGGTATGAAAGGTCTATTATGTAGGACATACTCATGAGTTTAGTATACCCGTAGGTTATCGCAACTGACTGTTCGCGAACGGACCCCCAGGACAGTACACTGCTGTTTTTAGTTCTTTCTTTTTCTTTAATACATGGACGCTTTCTTTCAGTTGCCTTTATGGGTTGTACTTTAGTCAAGGCGCCGAGAGAAATTGGCGGGCCCGGGTCACATTGGAGTTACGGGTCCCCTTTTACCACCCGTTTTCCATAAAACCCATGGGGGATTTTGAAGTTGAGTGGGCTGCGAAGGGGCCATGACGGCTGCGCGTTATAAGATGAGTTGATCGATGCAACTGGTTATTGGATGTTTTTTTTTGAATTATTCATATTTTGTTTATGGAGACGGCCATGGGTGGGTTGCGGGAGGGGGTGTCCCCCTCCGCGCGAAGCGCGAAAGTCTTGCATGTTCACTTTCCAAAACACATTTTCTCATGAATTTTTTGATAGAAACAAATAGAAATTTTGTAGTGTTGGTCACGGTTTTAATGAAGTCCAAGCTTTATAATACATGACGCAATCCGTTTTATTAACACAAACTTAATGTTTTGTTCAATCTCAACCCAAGAGAGACCCTGTACTAAATTTAACACCGCGGACCCGGTCCCCTTAAGACCAGACACCCCCCCCCCCCTCCCGGCGGTACTGACTGTATGCTTTATCCTTACTACAGTGTAAGCTTGAAAAATATAGATGAAAAAAATATTTTTGAATTTTATATATTGTTTTGAATTTTTAAATGGAAAATCGAGAGCATTTATAACTATAATGTAAAGCAACGACCAGTATCTACTGACATGTAATTACCTGTCCCAGATCTCTATCTAAGGAATTTTAGTCAATGCCTTTGTTGACATAATCGGAACAAATAGTGTTTGTTGTTTTTTTCGTTCTCTTTTGTCTTTGGATTTAGAAACTATTTCCCAATTCACATCCTTAGCCACATTCAAACTGAATCCATTATGTCATGAGTAGACAGTGACGTACGGAAGAATAGTTCATTGGCAGAATACCAGTGCTGTCAAACCGTCGGAGCCTATAAAGGTCCCAGGAAATGAGATTGATAAACCACTCCAAATCTTGATGGGGCATTCCATTCAATAAACAGGGCCACAAAAAGATAACTACCATTGGCATCATTAGGGAAACTATTGATTTTCAGTCATTGCCATGGAATTTTCTATTACTCTCTGCAAAATCATAGTCTTCACAATGATGTCATCACAACCCACATATTGTGCTTTCTCTCCCTCCTTGGTAGACTTTGACATAAAACAACCACCATCATTTCATTTCTATTTTGCATTTCCTTACGATAATCACTCCTGACATATCTACCTCTGTGATGTGACTTAGTAGTGGGAAAATTCACCTCGCTTTGGTCGAGATTATTGTGTTCTGATGTCTCTGGCTTTGGACCAGACTTTGGCGGGTTAGAAAAACCTGGTTTTAGCTGCTCAACATTCCACTTCCCTCAGAGCATATTGCCGGAGTTGCTTGTAGGCTCTCCATCTTTCTGAATGCCTTGGTTGATTTCCTTCTGCGAGCCAGATACACAGCTCGCTCTTAGTGCAATTTTGGTTGCTTTATCGGTTATAGCCTTTCTCGTTCCTTTAGGAATGCCCAAGGATGCAAAGGCATTTGTTGACTTAGTATTGCAGAAACCTCTGCTTCATACTTCTATTGGGAAGTCGGTATGCAGACCATCCTCTGCTTCACAGTCAGCCACTAGATCTTGGTATTTGCACTTCTTCTTGCATAGTCATTAGATAGGTTCTCATCCATAGGGACTGTCATCGTCTATGATGATCACTGTCTGGTGTTTGGTAAAAAGATTTCTGATATATGGTCTCTTAGCTGTCTCAGTGTTCTGGAGAGAAACCAGTTTGTTTGTTTTCCTCATCAATCAGGAATATCCAGTCATTGGCCTTCTTCAGACTGTTGGTTGGTTCTGTCTTAGTGCTGGTAACTGGATTTCGAATAGGTTGTACCACTCAGCGTCGAAGGCTATTGTAAGAGAGTTCAGATCTCGGTGCGATTTTCTTTTTTTTGCTGATTTGCCTCTACGACTTACGGTGCCAGACATGAGAGATTGTTTCCATTTTGGTCATGGCCCAGTTGGAATCTTCCGCTGTGTAAAAGAGTATCTAAAACCAGATGATGGTGGAACAGTGTACAATGAGGATGATGACATAATTGGCAGAGACCAAGATTGGTCTTGCCCACAGCTTCAGATTGCAGGGAATGGAAGTTGATCATATCAACAGTAAATTAGTAAAATTAAAAAAAAAAAAAAAAAAAAAAAAAAATTTTTCTTTTCTTCCATGGTGTGCGACCTGCATGACAGATTCACCAGTTCAAAACACTGCCCTTGTTCGCACATCCGTAAGGTAGACCAACACTCTTCCTCATCTACATCTTTTTCTTAGTCCGGTGAGCCATTTCCTTTGTTCTTGAATGACTCGTGTCTTTGGCAGGATTTTTGTTTTCTTTTTTGTACTCACATATCAGCTCGAACCGTCTGACCTCATGCCATTTCATTTAGAATTAGGACTTACAAACGAACAAATCTTTATGAAACTACTTAAAGCCATTTCAGACTTCACCCAACAAACGCAGCACAATGCAATTTGAACAGTCGACCAACATAACATATCTCCAATCGACAGAGGAATAACAATTGATACCAACGTGAACTAATTAGAGTAAAGTGAAATGAAATGATTCGAACCATGTCCGTGGGTGTTTGTTGTAAAAAGTGTACGCCATTCCTCCCCCCAAAACAGCATGAACTTAGGCTTACTCAACCTCTCCTGTTATCTGCCCGCGTAGGAAGCCTACGGCCATAACGTAATTGCCGCCACGCGTTTGCGACATTTCATTTAGCAACGCGTTGCGACATTTTCGCAACGGCGTTGGCGACTTTACGGCAACGCGTTGCAACAAAATGGCAAACGCGTTGCGGCGTCGGCCCAATAGAATGATCGATTTCTGTGACGTATTTCAAATTAGACCCGCAACGCGTTGCAAAGTATCTAGCAACGCGTTGTGGAAACTCACAACGCGCTGCAAGCCTTCACAACGCGTGGTTGCGCCCCTTCACAACGCGTGCAACCTTCACAAACGCGTTGCGAGGGTTTCACAAGCCATAAGGGGTCATAACGTAATTGCGCAAACTCGTTTGTGAGAAAGTAGCAACTCGTTGCGACATTTTGGCACGCGTTGCGAACCCTTTCGGCAACTCGTTGCGACATTTCGTCACCGCGTTGCGGTGTCGCCAATGCAAAATCATGCATTTCTGTGACGTCTTTCAAAAAAATAGATCCACAAACGCGTTTCGCAATACTTAGAACCCGTTGGCCTTCACACGCGTTGCAAGCATTCACGACGCGTTGCGAGCTTCACAACCCGTTGCCAACTTCACAACGCTTTGTAAGGCAATAAGGGTCATAACGTATTGCCGCAACGCGTCGTGAAGGTTTGCAACGCGATGCGAAGGTCGCAACGCGTTGTGCGAAGTCGTCAACGCGTTGTGAGATTTATATTTTTGAAATACGGTCACAGAACTTCATGATTTTGATTGCCGACCAACCGGCAACGCGTTGCCGAAATGGTCGCAACGCGTTGCGAAATGTCGCAACGCGTTGCCGAATGTCTGCAACGCGTTCAGAAATGTCGCAACGCGTGGTGACTTTCACAACGCGTTGCGTCCAATACTTATGACCGTATGGCGTGTGGAGCTTAGCAACCGGTGTGAGCTTGCAACGCGTTTGTGAACTCGCAACGCGTGTGGAAGGTTTTTGACAACGCGTTGCAAAGTATCTCGTCACGCGGTGTGATCTATTTTTTTGAAATTACGTCACAGAAATTCATGATTTTGATTGGCCGACGTCGCAACGCGTTGCCGAAAATGTCCAACGCGTTGCTACTTTCTCGCAACGCGTGCAGCAATCTTTATGGCCTTTAAGCTTGCCATACCGCGAAAAAGACGGGCGTGTATAAAAGGCATACGCTTATGGCAACCATAAAGTTCCATAACGTATTGCGCACGCGTTGCGAGAAAGTAGCATCGCGTTGCGACATTTCGGCACGCGTTGCGACATTCAGCAACGCGTTGCGGTGTCGGCCCATCAAAATCCTGAATTTCTGTGACGTAATTTAAAAAATAGACCAACAACACGTTGCGAAGTATCCTAGCAACGGTATGGCAGCCATACAGCCATAACTTATTGCCCGCAACGCGTTGCGACATTTCAGCAACGCTTTGCGACATTTCGGCACGCGTTGCAAGAAAGTAGCAACGCGTTTTGCGGCGTCGGCCAATTAGAATGACGAATTTCTGTGACGTATTTCAAATTAGACCCACAACGCGTTGCAAGTATCTAGCACGCGTTGTGGAAACTCACAACGCGTTGCAAGCCGTTCACAACGCTTTCTACCTTCACAACGCGTGGCGAGCTTTATAACGCGTTGCGAAGGTTTCACAAGCCATAAGGTCATAAACGTATTGCCGCAACGCGTTGTGAGAAAGTAGCAACGCGTTGCGACTTTGGCAACGCGTTGGCCGACATTTCGTTTCGGCAACGCGTTGCGACCTTTCGGCAACGCGTTGCGGTGTCGGGCCAATCAAAATCATGCATTTCTGTGACGTATTCAAAAAATAGATCCACGACGCGTTGCGGCAATACGTTATGACCCTTATGGCCTTCACAACGCGTTTGCAAGATTCACATGTCGCCGTTGCGAAGCTTCACAACACGTGTGCAAACTTCACAACGCTTGTGCAGGCACTAAGGGTCAGAAACTTATTGCCCGCAACGCGTTGCGAAGGTTTTGCAACGCGTTTTGAAGGTCGCAACGCGTTGTGAGATTTTATATTTTGAAATACGTCCCAGAAATTCAGTGATTGTGATTGGCCGACACCGCAACGCGTTGCGAAATGTCGCAACGCGTTTGCTGAAATGTCGCAACGCGTTGCGAATGTAGCAACGCGTTTGCCGAAATGTCGCAACGCGTGTGACTTTCTCACAACTCGCTGCGGCAATACGTTATTACCCTGATATGGCTTGTGGACCTTAGCACGGTTGTGGAAGCTTGCAATGGTGGGGGGGGGGGGGGGGGGGGGGGGGGGGGGTGTTGGGCCCTTTGTGGAAGCTCGCAAAACGCGTTGTGAAGGTTTTGGCAAACTCTTTTGGAAAGTATGTATGCAACGCATTGTGGTCTATTTTTTGAAATTAACGGTCACAGAAATTCATGATTTGATTGGCCGACTTCGCAACGCGTTTCCGAAATGTCGCAACGCTGTTTGCTACTACACTACTTTCTCGCAACGCGTGCATGCAATACGTTTGGCTTTATAGATTCCATAAACGTGTTTGTGAAACTCACAACTGCGTTGCAAGCCTCACAACGCGTTGCGAATTCACAACGCGTGATGTGACTTTACAACGCGGTGGCGGAAGGTCCCACACCATAAGGGTCATAACGTATTGCCGCAACGCGTTTGAGAAAGTAGCACGCGTTGCTACATTTCTGCAACGCTTTGCGGCGTCGGCCAGTCAAAATCATGAATTTCTTGACGTATTTCAAAAATATAGATCCCACAACGCGTTGCGGCCAATACTTATGCGCCTTATGGATTTCACAACGCGTTGCCAGGCCATCACAAACGCCTTGCGAGCTTCACAACCGCGTTGCCGAACTCACACGGTTGTGAAGGCAATAGGGTCTAACGTATTGCCGCAACGCGTTGTGAGGGTTGCAACGCGTTGTTAGGTCGGCAACGCGTTGGATTTATATTTTTGAAATACGTCACAGAAGTCATGATTTTTTTGATTGTCCCGACACCACTCAACGCGTTGCTGAAATGTCGCAACGCGTTGCTGAAATGTCGCCACGCGTTTCCGAAATGTCCAACGCGTTATGACTTCTCACAACTCGTTGCGGCAATACGTTATGTCCTTATGCTTGTTTAACCTTAGCCGCGCGTTGCGAAGCTTGCACAAAACGCGTTGTGAAGCGCGCAACGCGTTTGAACGTTTGCCACGCGTTGCAAAGTAATCTCAGCAACGCGTTGTGGTCGGATTTTTGAAATCGTCACAGAAATTCATGATTTTGATTGGCCGACACCGCAACGCGTTTGCTGAAATGTCGCAACGTTTTGCCGAAATGTCGCACGGTTGCTACTTTCCTCGCACGCGTTGCATGCAATACGTTATGGCCTTTAATGGCTTGCCATATACGCTAGGATTATTATCTTCTGCCCTCTAACATAAACTATCAGGCATTCGTAATCCCTTGAATATATTTGAAGAAATCAATCTTGATCGGACCGTATGAGTATCCACTTTTGACCGCTTGGTGGAGTCTAAGTTCGAGAGAGACTCGATGTACATTCCGATAAGAACATAACATTTTAGATGACTTTATTGGTTGGGTAGATACGCTTTGATCCCTTTCGAGCCGGTCCTGATGAAATGGCCTACCCGTTTGATTCGCCTCGTCATAAAACGTGCCTTCATCGGGGATCTAATACCAATTATACACACACGAAATGACGAAAACATGCAAAATACTCCATACTTCAATCGAAATGGTTTTCTATTTAGTGCTAACCACCTGAATTAGAATGAAACACACGCTTTGGGCTTCACTTTTCGGACTCGCAGATTAATCATCTGTACACACTTGTCTCTGGGTACATGCATCTATTATCTGTATACACAATTCTGTAAATATACTTAGAAAACAGTGAAACTAAGCCGTCAGTTTTGGTGCCTGATCCAGGAAGCTTCTTGCCACTTACATCCATCATTTGACAGCGGTTTTGAAAAGAATGTCTTCAAGTACAATAGTTACAATCATCTTATTTTTGGGTGTGGATTTGGGGGGGAACATCCAAACTATATTACTGTGTGTAACAGCCTTTTTTATTTATCATGGTGGTTGCGTGGCCCTAAAATCTCCACCGTGTCCATGGGGATGGCCTATGTCGGATCCGACCCAACCTCTTATCTCTATATCTCTCTACCGCTCTAAAAGCTTCTAACCTATAACATGCCCATCACCTTCTAACCATCTAGCCAGCAGCACTGCCATGTTTTCTTCCATGTACGGGGTCGGAACAATAAAATGGGCTGTATAAGAGAGGCATTCCAAAATCCACTCTAACGACCGCCACTCATCCTACTTTGGATGAATTTGTACAGGCAGGTAGGTTTTATTTTTAATTCGGTTACTTTCCTAAACGCTTGTTTCTTGTTGGTTGACCTAAAATAGTTAACTCTTTACAATAAAAAAGGCTTTGGTTGTTTTAAAAAAAGTAAAAAAAATATTCATATTTGTGTATAGTAAGTTGTGTACAAATGTACTTAACTTTAAAGGCCAACTATCAGTGATTTGCTAAATCATAATCTTTTTTTTTTTTTTCAAATCATCAAAAAGTGATGTTTACAAGTATAACCGTATTTATCAATACGCGAAGCGTCCCGTCTTCTTTCTTCGAAACACGTTGCGAATATTCGAACCCAAATTCTTAACTTGATAATCGCAATACCTGTTTGAGAAATTCTTAAAATCACACTTGTTTATTGGGGCTTTTACCGTGAACAGTTTGAGGAAGTTCGTAACGCGCTCAATACCTTGACCATCGTGCCAATATAATTACCCACTTCACGTCCCAGACCACTCTAACGCGTAGTGTTGATGTCGGAAAAACCTACCTGCATGTCGGCGGGGATATCGAGGGCTGCAATTAATTGCTCAGCAGGCCTTCGCTAAGACTTCGCTTTGAAATTTACCGCAACTTAAAATTTTAAATCACTCAGCACAAAATAATAATGTTATTCCCCCACCCCCTTAGTTACTCATATAGGCCTACCCTGTAATGCAGTGTTTAGAAAGTAATGGACAAGAACAATGTTTAGGATTTAAAACATTATGTGAACATATGTGTGTCCATACTTTCTAAACACATCTTTACCGTGTAATGCTTGCTCTTTCTAATACGATTTGAATCAAAAAGACTTAAAATATTTTTTAACCACGAAATAATTTCTTTCATCCTGTATATTTTATATTATTTTGAAACAAGGGAAATCGTAGTATTGACGATCGACTACAGTATTAATTCTCTTTTGTAATTTTAGTTTTACACTGTAATGAAGTGTTTAGAAAGTATGGACAACACATGTTTGATCATCTTAAATCCTAAACCTGTTTTAGAATTTAAACATAAGAAACATGTATAAATCCTAAACATTGGTTTAGGTTTTAAACCTAGGCGAAACCTGTTTTTTGTCCATACTTTTCTAACACTTCATTACAGTGTAGACACTAACTTAGGGAGGCAGTCACTTCGCCGTAGAGGAGGGTCGAATTCCAACTTTTTTTTTCCGGCCAAAAAAATTCCCCGTTTTCCTAAAAAATAGTTATTTTCTTGCCCCTGAGCTTTTGCAGAGCCAGCTTATGATCACTATTTCTTAGGTGTCTAATGTCTGTAGTTTATTTAGGCTTAATGTCCTGGTCATTTGGTATAATTTTTGTAATGTGGTTACGTTCTTCCAAAGGTCAAGATATATACCGTAATTTTTCCGTCGCGTACTTTTAAAAATTCTGTTCTCAACAAATGTTTATGTATGTCGTTCATAAATGCGCGCCTTCATGAGTGTGAATACACATACATCATCCAAGAACACTTTTTTAAACGAAAGAGATTCAAATTGTGTTGTATAATGAATTTCTTACCTTCTCTGGGTTGTAATTTTTGAACGTTCGTTTTCCAAACTTCAAATTTATCGAAGAACGCAAACTTTTATTAGGCATTTCTAGTTAGCAGTTCGGCCCTATATGCCTGGGATATTAGCCGCATGCTTTTGCACAATCGGAGCGAATGTAATGACTTGAATATCGATACATTGGGTGTCGATCAACATTAGTATGTACCTATTAGTATCATAGTATAACTTTTGTGTATTTTTTTTACACATTTTGGTGTTAACTATGACTTGCGTTCAGATCTGCGTATATGTTCGAACTGCGCTGTAAACAGCATTCTTCTCGGCAATTTTACGCTTGCATTTAGCTGAATCATACAAAAGGAAAGTTTTTGTTTTAATTTTAGTGTTTTCTTTTAAAAATCCCTTTTTAATTATGTTTTAAAAAAAAATATCATAACCATTAATATTATGAGAATATTTATAGTCAATCAAACCCTCCTTAATTCTGCAGGCTAAATCAGATCTTATTATTTTACATACGAAGGGGGTTAAAATTGGCTACACTACACAAACCGTAAATTCTTGGTTAAATAAACTCGATGGATGAACAGCTAAATTTGAAGTAAAATAACAATACCAAATAAAACATCAATATTACATTTTAATTAACCAGGACAGATCACGAGTACTCTCTATACTGTGAAGGCCCGCTCAATTTCAATAACAAACAAAGTTTATTTATTTTCCTTGACCGTGATTGAAGAATGTGAACTAAACATAACCTCCCAAAGTTTTTTTTTGATTTTTTTTTTTAAATGTCATATGTACCATCAATTACGTACCATTCATTCGTAATTGTATAAAATAATATTCTTATCACAGAGAAAACGCTGTTGAAAAGTTTAAACAGTTATTCAGAAGTTTAAACAAGTTTTTAACGGTTGAACTGAACAACTGTTGTGTTTAGTTCACCTCGTTTAACAACTTGTTTAAACACTGTTTAAACTTAATACCACAGCGTTTTTGTCAGTGTATTATTATTATATGCATGGGTGTATCGTATTTTCTGTATTCTCCTAGTGTTAATCGTTCATTTTAAGATTTGCTTGTGATATTCAATTTAAAAAAGAAATATAGAATATAAAACGGTATTTTTTTTCTGGGAAATGTTTTTTTTTCAGTATGGTTTCAGTGTAATATTTTAATTACGCTTTCAGATATACAAGTATGTTATAAAAAATTAATGTTCACACAAAGATACCTGATGGCGATTGTTTCCTCCTTATATTAATTAGGTTTGTTAGAGAGCCTCTAATTATTTTTTTATATTATAGGCCCTATAACAATACTTTTGAAAAAACCCACAAACATAAAAATGACATGAACTTGAAAACATGGGCCTACAGAGGGAAATTATGCTGAAACCAAATAAAGTACAATGCAGATAAAACATTGTAACACACCTAGTGGGATCAAGTATACTTTGTGTATTTTTTAACACATTTGGTGTTTACTATGAATTGCTTCAGATCTGCGTATAATGTTAGAACTGCGCTGTAAACACGCATTTTTCGGCAATTTTAGCTTGCATTTAGCTGAATATACAAAATGAAGTTGTTTTGACGATTTGGGCATCTGTTCGCGCGGGGCTTCTAATTATGTATTTAAAAAAAATATCATAACATTAATATTATTGAGATATTTAAGGTCAATCAACCCTCCTTAATTTGCAGGCCTCTAAAATGCCCAGAATCTTATTATTTACATGAACGAAGGTTTTTAAAAAATTGGCTACACCGTAAATTCTTGGTAAAATAAACTAGAATGTGATGAAACATCTAAATGTGAAGTAAATCACAATACCAAATAAAACAATCAATCTATTACATTTTAAACCAGGACATATCACGAGTACTCTCTATACTGTGAAGGGCACGCTCAATTTCAATAACAAAACAAGTATATTTCTTTCCTTGACCGGGAATGAAGAATGTAACTAAACATACTCAGTTTAATATTTCATATGTACAATCATTAAGTACCATTCATTAAGTATGGTATAAATAATATTCTTATCACAGAGGGAAAAAAACGTGATTGAAAAGTTTAAACAGTTATTCAAGACGTTTAAACACGTTGTTTAACGGGTGAAATGAACCACTGTTTGTTTAGTTCACTCGTTTAACAACTGTTAAACAACTGTTTTTAAACTTTAACCAACGCGTTTTATGCAGTGATGATTATATATGCCTGGTATCGATTTTCTGTATGCTCCGAGTGTTAATCGTTTCATTTTAATGTGCTTGGAGATTCAATAAAAGAATATAGAATATAATAACGTATTTTTTTCTGGGCAATGTTTTTTTTCAGTATGGTTTCATTTGTATATTTTAATTACTCTTTCAGATCATACAAAGTTATAAAAAATTAAATGTTCACAAAGATTACCTGATGGCGATTGTTTCCCGCTTATATGTTAGGTGTGTGCAGAGCCTCTAATTATTTGTTTATTATATCCCTCATACAATACTTTGAAAAACAAACAAACATAAAAATGACATGACTTGAAAACATGGACCTGAGGGAAATATGATGAACCCAAATAAAGTACAATGCTAAAACATGGTAACACACTCTAGTGGATAGTGGCATGGCAATTATCGTACGTCCCGCCGCTCCAAGTCCCCCACGCTTTTTGTGTGGTCGCGACAATCACTGACTGGCCCGGAAAAATCAATCTTCAAATTCAATAGGTACTCGAAGGTTTTGATACAATCCGCTAATGCGAAGATCTGGTACGCACGTCCCCTACCGAAGTCCGAATTAAACCGAAGTCCGAAAAGATTATCAGTAATTATCCAATTATGAACCAAGACCCGATACCGCTTGTTTGATGTTGCAGATTTGCTAGTGGCAGAGACCCCACACTGCGGGTCAAATGTACCGATTTGTAAGCGCTTTCAAAACGTACCTGTCAATATGTCAATACCCTGTGGATAATCAGAATTGCTCTCAGTAAAATCTTGCATCTCATTCATTCTGAGAATATCTCCAAAGAAGACTGGAGCAAGTTCAGCAGGTATCTCTCCTCGCGGGAAAGGCTACATTTTCGACAATTATATGTACATCAGATACGGGCGCAGATGGGTTTGCTCCACGGTACAAGACTGACGCTGAATTTAGGGTTGCAATTCGGAAATTAATCGCCATGGACTCGTACCCGCGACAAGAAGAAGATTATACCTCGGGCTTTGTTAAACAGCGGTAACTCTGACACTCCTGCCACCCCCCAACCTGGACTTTTTTCATGACCACCTATCTTCCAAACGAGATACGATTTGTGTTGCAATAAAGTTTAATACAAAACAAATTAAAGAAATACAAGAATCAACTGCCCGTTGTCCTTTCCCCCTAAACCCGTTTCCTTCCCGATGCCCAGCTTGTCCTTTCCCCTATGCCCAGTTGTCCTGTTTACCAATACCTTAATCAAAAGCAAAGACAAAACAAAACAAAATAAAAAACCAACAAAATTTTTCAATGCAAACTTGTTTCGGAATTTTTTTTACATAAAAACTCAATAACAAAAACAATTAAAGTGAAAACAAAAGATTTTGGAAATGTTTGGAAATTAAGGCATATAGAAAGTTAAATAAAAGACCAAAACAAAATAAAAATTACAACGCAAAAATAAATAATCTATAAGTTTTTGGAAAGTGTTTGGAAACAAATTACAATTAAAGGCCTATTATAAGCTCATAAAGGCCAAAAAATGCAATAACTTTTTTTGGAAAGAAAAAGTAAAAAAACTTAGACAGAATTTTTTAGAAAAGTCTTTGGAAATTAATGGCCTTAACAAGTAAGAAACACAAATTTAAATATAGAAGAGTTTTTAAAAAATGTTTTGTATTAATTAAGGCCTATACAAGGTTCAATAACATGCAAAAAACAAGAAGAAAATATAATTTTTGGAAAGTGGTTAAAATAATTAATTTTAATGCCTATAAATAGTAAAATAAAGACAAACTCAGTGCAAAATGAAATGGCAGTTTGCAAAATTTGTGAAATTAAAAAAAAAAAACAATAATTGGTTTTGAAACATGTCGGATTTTTTTGAAGTATTTGGAAATTGAAAAAGGCAAAAAAAATATATAGGACATAAATCAATGAAAAACTAGTTTTTTGGTAAAGTGTTTTTTGGAATTAAATTAATGCCATTAAAAGGTCAATAAAAGTCCCCAGAGCCAAACGATGTTTTAAAAAAATAAAATTTGTTTGCAAAACGTATTTTGTTGTTAAGTATTTGGAACATGCTTTAAAAGCCCAATACAAATACAATAAACGGTTTTTTTCCAAAAAACAAACAATTTGAAAAAGACATAACTACCAAAATACGGACATTGTCCATTATAGCAGCATGTTTCATACTTCATGCACTTCCACTGGCATCGCGCCGCCATGCTGCATTAGCTGCCTCAAAGAGGTCTCGCCGGATCACTCAATCAATTGCCTTTTGAAAATCGAAAATAATCCCGTCATTGGTTTAGTGGTGGATTTCGGTCTTCGGACTTAAACAATTCGACTCGGTAGACTGCGGGAACCAACTTGGTAACATAACTGCGAATATCAATCCAGTATCATGATTTTCCTCTTGCAGAAATTCTTATTTGTGTTTGACAAATTCTTACATATTACGAATTTTGGTTCAATATTCGAAGGACCATTTGCGAAAGGAAACGGACGGGCCGCGCCCGCCTAAATTACCCTGAATTTGAATACTTAAGATAAAACGACTTCTTGTAGCGGGTAGAGGCTTGTTCCGCACGGACAAAACTTGCGAGGCATGTTTTTCATTGTGTTTGTTTGGTTTGAAAATAATACTTTATAGAGTTCAAAGATTTATTTTTCAACTAAAAGCTTCTCTGATTATTTTCGTTTTGGACCCTTTTGCATGCTTACTGATAGTGCCTTTAATAAAAGGAGAACCCTACACGAATAATTAAACAATATACACTAGAAATAATTATTGACCACATTTTTCGAGTGGTTTCATAGAAAAACGAATTATATAACGCCTAACAATGAATTAAAACCATCTAGTCTGTCTGACCATGTGCTATTTAAAAATCGCGCTAGTTTATAAGTGTTATGCGTATACGACCGGCAAGTTTATAGCGTCATACATGCCAGGAAAATACAAGTTGAAAACTCATGAGTGTGAAGATGTCTGACCTACTGTGCCGTCCGTTTATCGAATAACACAAATCATATCCCATACAGTAGCGCGAATTTCAAATAGCCGCCTGGTCAGACCAAAATGCTTTAATTCGTTTTATGGTTAAAATAATACAAAATCCTTTTCATAGTCTATAAATAAGAGAAAAATATAATTGTGTGTATAGCGTATATTATGTAAGTTATTCTGAAAACAGGTTCTCTTTAAGCTTGCTTCTCCTCCCAAATTGTTCCTGTTATACTCTTTTGAATAACTACTCCAAAAGACTGCAGTTGCAGTAACATACTTCTTGACAGAATATTACAATAAATGTATAGTGTAAATCTTGGGAAAGTCACTGGCCAAAAAATCATCGATAATTTTGGTGATAATGCTTCATACGAAGGGGAGAATATCAATATGAAAATCGGACCATGATCGGGTTACCCAAAAGCGCTTTCAATTATTTTGAAGAAAGATAAATTCAACGGGGCTAGTGGTGATTTTACAGGACTTTCGTCTTTTTGACAATGAGTACATGAAATATTTTAAACATTTCAAATTATTTTATAAATATTAATTTAATATTTGAAACTATTGTTTCCTAGTAGGTTGCGACAAGCATCGGGGAGAGAAAGAAGAAGCCTGGAAACAGCAAAGGCGCTGTCACGCTTACGACCTTACGTAGTTTTGGACGTGGGTTTATTAAAAGAAAGCTTGGAAGAACAAATGCTTGAAGAAGCAAAAAAGCTTTGACGGATGAAATCGCCTTTTTAAAAGAGAAATCGTTTTACCCGCGGATCTTTCACAAATGCCACCGCCAAAATATATGTCCAGTAGTGTTTGGAAAGCGCTGCGAATATTATGATTCCCACCTTCAAGTATTTCCTAGATAGTATTAGCCAAAACGGTTGCAGTATTTGGAGCAGGCGCGGTGTACAGATGTCTTTCCTATTGCGAAGTATTTGCAACCAAGCTCTTCAGATTACTGAAGAAAAAACCTATGAATTTATCAGAATTTATCACAGATATAGTCAAGAAACATGTAGCAGTTCATGGTCAAGACAGCCCTGGAGATTATATTGACGTCATCTTAATGAAATCAAATTAAACAATGAAACTCAGCCCGTGTATAATCATTGTAAATGCCGGAAAAAACCTGACATTCACTGCAGCTGGTATTTTTGGAAGCAGGGACTACAGAAACAACATCCACAACATTGCGCTGGGCAATCATGTATATATGACTTTCCTGAGATTAAAGAAACGTTATATTCAAAAGGTGATGGGATGCGGTCGTGGGCCGAAACCTTCTTCCTAGGACTTCTAATAAGGAAGACTTTCACTTTACTTCAGCAACTCTCCTTGAAATTCAGCGAATCGCTATACCATGCACCTCGAGGACTTAACCTTCCCCCAAGCGGAGAGGACACGACTCTGGAAGGAGGATACACCATTACGAAACGAACAGCAACAGTGGCCAATCTTATGGGCAGGTCATTTCATGACCCTGAATTGTGGAATAAAGACCCTCACCAATTCAATCCCGGGAGATTCCTTGACAAGAAGGGCACTTGCACACATATGGTTGAAGAGCTCATACCATTCTGGCAGGTTAAAACAAGGAATATACAGGAAATATAATAAAAGTTACAATTCTCTTCCCTACTCCAACAGAAAAGAAATATGTACACCAAATGTCATATTATTATTAGGAATAAGCTATTTAACCTACTCTGTGCTGAAATGACATTGTTAGGACACAATAGCCAGAGTTCGATGTTTTAACCCGAAAATACACCATGCTGCTACAATTGGAGTCTCTAAGATGTTCTTGAAAATCTCATTATTTAAGTTCAGGTCGACGAATATGCGTAGGTGAACACCTGCCAAGATGGAAATCTACATCTTATTTACTCAATTGCTTCATCAGTGCACATTCAAGAAGCCAATCGATTCGCCACCTTTGTCTTTCAAAGGAATCGTTGGTATTGCCAACTCTACTGGGCCATTCCTAACACAAGCAACAAAGCGCGAGCTAATACAACCACGAAATTATTTAATATTAGCTATAGATATTGACTATTCATTCCCTAAATGTGCATAAAATATAGTAACACAAATGAGATTAAATACATTCTCACGAGTCAGGCCCGTCGCCATGGGGGGTGGAACACCCCCCCCCCAGCGATCCTCAAAAGAGAAGAAAGAGAAAAGGGAAGAGAGAAGAAGAGAAAGAGAGAGGAAAAGAGAAGAAAAGAAAGAGAAAGAGAAAAGACAGAGAGGAAAAGTGAAGGAAACGAATGAAACAAAAAGAGAATGGCATCGAAACGCAGATTGAACTTCAGACTTATGTAAATCCAAATATCACAAATATTTAAAAAGGACTTCCCCTCAAGCCAATTAGGTTTGTTTCCAAGTCTAACCAACGGTAGTAATCATGAATTGGTAATGTGCCAACAGTACTTTGATCAAAATGTGTTAAAATACATTCAGGAGAGAAAAACACGAGAGTGGCAGTGGCATGGGCAAACGGGAGGTGCCATTTCCCAAGTTTGGTTACCAGTATTTTGGGGAATTTTACAGTCGGAGAGCTGAAGTGGTCAAGAATAAAATTGTAGGGATCGTTCCCTAGCCCCCTAGCACCATAAAATATAGGGTGTACTGGCTATCATTTTGATAGCTTAAAATCAAGAGCTTCGGGGTGGGGGGGCTCCGCCTCTGGACCTATGGCAAAGACATTGGCGCTATACTTATCATGTTTAGTTTCCCGTCGGCAGTAGTACAAGATTATATGCTGCCCCTGTATCAGTGGCAAGTTAGAAGACAGTATTTTCTTTGTTGGTTACTATTATCCCTCAAAAAAGTGGTTAATCTGAAGGTCCGAATAGCGAATCCAACAGCTTCCGGCCTTCGCCCCTGGACCCCCAGCAGGGCTCTGCTCATTGCAACCACAACCCATTAAAGAAATTGCACTCGCTATATGCAATTTCCCTTTGACAGCTAACAAAGCTATACATGTATTACTGCCGTCTCAGTGAGCAAATTAGAAACCCGTCTTTACTTTGAATCAATTGGTTTACATTAACCCCTATTGCAAAGTGGCCATTTTGAAGGTTTTGAATAGCTTCATCCAAGAGCTTCCGGGGTCCACCCTGGACCCGCCGGGGCTCTGCCTCTGACCCCGACCAGGGGCCTTAACGCGGGCCCTGGAACCCCACCCTCAGGACTCTTTCGGTTCGCACCGGGTTTGTGTCAAGAAATTGAGTTTGGTGTGCGGTTTGGTTCAAACGTCAAGAAAAAATTGCGTCTGTAGAACATCTACTTAGGACAAATTTTCAAGGCCCTAAGGGGGCCCCGAAACGCGCGCCGTTAGTTGTAGTGTTTATACGCTCACACGCTTCCAAGGACTCTTTACTGTTGTTTTGCAGGCAAATAAAAGTTTCTCATCACTTTAAACACCCCCCCCCCCCCCGACAAAATGTCTAGCGACGGCCCGCACAGAGTTAGGGACCTATCACGTGAGTCTAAGGCATTCTAGTTTGTTTTATGCTTTCCAAATTGAAAATTTTCATAATTTGTAATTTATGACATTTTTTCGGAATGATGCAATACTTTTGGCCAGTGTGTGTGTGTAGTTTCAGTTGTACACATCGGAAGCATCGATTTTATAATCGTGAAACCAGAGGACATTTGAATGAACTAATGGATTTGTGTGATACCATAATTTCCCCAGCAAAAATATATACATTAAAAATGATGTTATAAAAACAGGGGGAAAGAAAGGAAAAAAAAGGAAAAAATGACTTATAACAAATTATACCATGATTTTATTCTACATCATAGCGATGTAAATACTATGTTGGAATTAAAACAGAGATCCCCTTATTCAAATTATGTATGTTTTTCTAGTCAATTTACCAATGAACTGTCCAAAAATCTCAAAATATCCGGGAAAATTGGGGGCCCTCGTAAAAAAGGTGCTGTTATTGCTTTAAGTGCCA
>JAMKCH010057774.1:0-16140 GCA_023653785.1 Ophioderma brevispina
AAGGAGATACAAGAATTGTACTTTTCACAACATGGGCGGATTATGCCATTATTGCACTTTAAAGGTCAAAAATGAATCTCAGACTTCATTCAACCCATTTTAAATGGATTTGTTTATGCTAGAATAATAGGAAATGACATCTTGTTTGTTGTTTTGGCCCCACTCGGTCGGTACCAGAGATACAAGAATTTTGTAGCTTTCCAACCTGGCTGAGATGGCGCCATATTTGGATTAAGGTCAAGTGCATATCTCAATAATAAAACCCTTTTAATGGATTGTATGCTAGAATTATTAGGAAATGACATCTTGTTTGTCCTTTTAACTTATTTATTGCCATAGATGGGAGATGTTATGTTTTTCAACATGGCTGATGCGGCCAATTTCGTTTATGTCATAGTTTGAACCCTTTCTGGGACTTCGATTTTGTGCACTTTTGATATATTGTTAAGATGACCTTAATCTACCAGAAAATGCCAAAAAACCTGTTGCAATTTTTTTTTTTTGGGTCATGGCTATCTTTACCTCTACAATGTGTCACAACGAAGGATTTTGTACCTAGAATAATTATTATCGGGGATCCCCGCTATAATTTTCCACCAGCTGTCTGGCTGCTGGAAACGGCCTTGCCAATGTGAAAAATAGCCGTGAAATAGCGTCATCTACGCTCATCCATTAGTTGTTTGAATGTTCGGGCAGTCAAGTAAGAGGTTATTTTCTCGAGGTGCACTATTTCATCATGGACGGACAATAACGTAGCATTTCCAGCTCTGCTGCTTCCGTTAGTCCCTCGGGATCAAGCCAATTCTAATTACAAAATCGCTTATTTTGTGAAAATACGTCGTTTTTTGTAGCATTCTCGTTCACAAGTAGCAGTTTTCCTATACAATTACCAACGAATCTGTGCAACAATATCAAATTTTGAAAATTGGGCGACGCTCTTCAAAAAATGTGGCATTATATTGCTTTCGAGGAAAACTCATGCTTGTAATTGCAAGCAGTTTACAATTTCGATTCAGACCCACATAATAAAATTGGTGTCGTAATTCAGCACACAAACCAACAGTGTATCAAAATGATTGGAGAGCTAGGGTATCAAATCGTCGTCTCTGACACCCTACTCTAAGCATAGACCATCACATAGAACCGTAACTTTTACTTGACGAGCTTAAACTTTGTAGGTAAGCCTTAAAATTAAAGCACGTACAAATACACTAAATCTTGAAGGAAGAATAGAGATGGTCTCAGCACAACACTGATATATGTACACATATAACTTAACTCATTAATCTGAACAGTAGTACCCATTTCATGTTTGAATGCTTACACACCTTACGATTATTACGACTAAACATTTTAAATTAACACTCGAGGAGGATTTAAACATGCAGGGGGTTGAAAGCAATCTGGGGTAATTTTACAAAGCATGTGGGACTGACATGAGGCATCATCTCCTTCTAGACAACATTTCAAAGTAATTAAGAACTTGGCTTTATTATTTCTATTACCTACTTAACTTGGCCTTTATTTATTTCTATTACCTACTTTACCTTGGCTTAAAAAGTCTTGACAGATGTTGGCAAAACACAATCCTTTATAACTGTGATTGGTTTTTAAAGAATAGATTTATGTGAACAATACCTACCCTGCCATTCTCTTGCTAAAGCAAAATCTGGATATGGCAATGTACACATTAATGAATTAAAGAACACAAAACAAACAGCAACAAACAAAACACACATATTTTCACTACAAAGAAAATAGGTCACTAGTGTGTTTTCCTATTGGAGTGAACTTTTGTTTTGTGTTTTTTGTTGTTTGCTGTTTGTTTTTGTGCTCTTTCATTCATTAAACAATTAAGTGGACAAGGGGGGGGGGGGGGTTATAGGAACCTGCAAACTACTTTTGCCACTTTTTACGTCTAACGATATTTATACTTTTTCCGACTCGTATTTTTTGTATTTGTCTAACTTTTGGTTACGCACTTTCATTAAACTAATAATAATAAAAATCCGTCGTCCCGTTGTGGATAATGTAGATAATAGTGCGGGTTCCCTAGGATAAACCTGTCCACCAACGGGGGTGCCAATGAAAAACCATTATTCATTAATTCATTAAATAGTAATTATGAATATTTTCCTGTATTTACTAGTTGAAATTCAAACAACAAATAATAATAATATAAACTAGAATTTCGCGGTTCTCGGCATTCTAGGTTTCAGGGTTTTATGGTTATTTGGGGACGGTTAGGGCGGGGGGAGGCTGGTAAATTGTGGGTTGCCAGTGGGTTCATGTTGGCGGGGGTTGTGATGCTTCGTTCAGAACCGTATCGTCGCTCTGAGCCATTTGTAACCGGGTTGGCTGAAATTGTATGTTGAATGAGCAGACCGTTTTCCTGGCAAGTTGTTTAGATTGTTTGAAGTGATGTCAAATATGGAATTTATTCCGTGGCTTCATATTCAGGCGACTTGCAAGTTTTTTTAGGTTGAAGGTTGGGTGCATCTATCTTATATATCTTCCAATCATTACATAACTCAGTAGTAGAGATGGTGGTTCTAGGGGCAAAATGGTGCTTGGGCACAGGAACAAAGATCAAAAGTTGTGCAGGAAGAAAAGGATGGTGCACGAAAAGAAGGTCGTGTGCGCTGCTAGCGGAGTGTGAGTGGCTTCAGGCGACTCCGGAGAAAATCTCCAGTGAATGAGCCTGAACCCAGTAAAGCTGGTAGGGTGTTCCAGATGCAGATGTTCACTTGGAAAAAAATCCGTGTTTGATGGTCAAGAGAATCTACAGTGGTGATGTTGTAGCTGTGGTGGTAGACTCTAGGGTGGTCTGATACATAGACACATGCAAAGTTGTAGGTGAAAGGAGTCCAGAATGAAGCTGGTACGTTTTCTTGCCAATTGCTTGGCATATGACCACGGGTTTACAATAATGCAATTTCATTTCGCGAAAATTCCTTCGTGGTTTGTTTATTTTGATTTTAATTTAATGCCTTATATTTTTGATTCATAGTGTTATTTGTTTTTATGTACTTGATATGTGTCATTTTTTTTAATATTTAGTTTTTATTGTACCTATTTAGTCATCTTTAATTGTTTATTTCAATTTTTATCTGTTAACGATTTACTTTATTAAGAATTTTAGTGTTGATTTTATTTCTATTATATTTTTTCATTTCGATATGGATTTATTCAAAATTTTGGTTTTAATGTATTTGTGTTTTTTTTAATTTTACTTATTTAGTCATCATTATTTTTTTCTTATATTTAACTTTTTTATAGTTTTTCATTTTAACGATTGATCTATAATATTTTTGTGTATACGCTTTGATTTATTAATTTTTAAATATTTTTTATATCCACCTGTTTATTTTTATTTTTTTTACCATTTTGGCTTTTATTTTTGATTATTTGTCGTTTTCTTTATCATTTTTTTGTACTGATTTTTAAAAAAAAATATGTGGTTCCATTTTTATTCATTTTATATTTCTATTCCTTTTTGGGGAAGGCGATAGTAAAGGTCGGATTATTATTATTTTTATGTTATTATTCTTTTTCTATTTTAACATTTATTTAATGATATTCTAAGAACTAGTGTACACGGATTTATTTTGGTTTTATTTTAAATAGTTGTTTATATATTCTCATCTGTTTTCTTATTTTCTTTTTTTTCTTTTTAATTTGTACTGATTTTTTCTTATTCATTCCATTTGCTATGTTATCATTGTTATTTGTGTTAATTCTTTTGTTATGCTTTAGGCCCTAGTATGAACTTTTTTTGGTGATGGTTTTTTCGTCATAATGCGAAAAAAAAAAACATCTCTGTTACACCCAAACAATAAAATTTTTCTAAAAATAACAAGCAAAGACAATATGGCTGCATCAAAAGCTTCTAAATCTTGGGGTTCATTCCAGAAAACCTCCATCATGCATCTATTAATATCAAGAAGAAGCAGCAGTGGCGTATGCCGCGGGGGGAAAAGTGGGCACTTGCCCCCGGGTAGCCAAAGGGGGCGCCAAAAAAGAAGGAAGAGAAAAAGAAGGAAAGAGAGAAGAAAAGGGAAAGGAAGGAAAGGAAAGGGGAAAAGGAGAGGAAGAGGGAAGGAAATCGAAAGGAAATTAGAGATGGAATGGGGGAGGAAAGGGAAAAAACAAGTGTGAAAAATAAAAAGGGGGAAGGGACCAACTAAAGGGGAAAGAGATAGAAAAGCTTATGGCGGAAAAAGGAAGAATCTGTAAGGGAAAGATAAGGAGCGCCAAAATTAGGGCAGAAAATGTGACAATAAAAATGAGAAAGAGAACGTATAAAAATCGTAATAAAGGAAGGGGCGCCAAAAAAAACAAAATAATAGCGATAAACCGGGGTGGTGAAATAAGTTAGAAAGAAAAGGAACTAAGCCAAAATAAACAAAGGTGCAAGCAAAAATGAGAAAAGAAAAGAAAACTCTGAGTTAAAAAAGAAAGGGGCGCCAAAAAGAACAAGAAAATAAAGGGCGTCAAAAACTGAAACAAAACGAAAAAGCGGTTGAAAATAGTTTAAGGAACATGACGCAAAGATTGGCAAAGGAAATTGGAGTTTAAAGGGGTATAATAAGGGTGCTAAAAATGAATTGAATTTAAAAAAAAACAAAAGGAAAAGGGCTGAAACATAAGGAAAGGGCGCGAAAAACAGCAACTGAAACTGGCAAGAAAGGGGGAATTGAAACAAAAATTAAGGGGGCGTCCCAAACAGAAAGCGTCGAAGAATGAAATGGCCCACTTTAGTGCACACTAGGGGTAGTCTGAGGGGGCCCTGAGAGCAAATTTTAGGGGGCCCTTCAGCAGCTGCTGACAGTGCTGACTCATAAATCCGCCACTGGGAGGGGGGGGGGGTGGGGTGCCGAACAAAACTGTCCAATTGCCGACACAATTTCAAAAATGTTTCGGGTTGCTGCGCTCGCCGAAACTTTATTTTTGTGAATGTTATGCTATTCAAGAAGACGTGGAATGGGGAGCCATTTTCAATTTCCAATAAGGGGCGCCAAAAGTTCATCGTCAGCTTGCCCCGGGGCGGGGGTTATGTCATCCTGGATACGCCTCTGGAAAGCTCTACCATACTCTGTAGACCCATCTTGAATTTGGAATAGCGGCCTGGGATTCTTACCAAGCAAAGGCCATAAACATCCTTGAAAAGTCCCCACAGGAGAGCAGCCATTCACTACTTGGGGAATTTCACCCGTGTGAAGGCTAGTGTTACCGAAATGCTATCCACCCTAGGCTTGCTAAGTCTATAGAACGCAAGAAAATCAAGTTTGTCTCTATAAAATCCAACATGATGAACTGACATCTACAAGAAATACATTGTCCACCAAGACCGAGCGGGCAAGAAGAGGCCATAACCAGCAAATCAAAAATCTACACCACAATCTTGCCACCACTCGCTAACTCATTTTTCCCACGAACAATAAAAGACTGGAAAAACTGTTTAACTCAATAAAACATTCGATCAACAAAAAAGAACCGCATTTAAGTACAGCATTACTCCCTAGTAAATTTCTGTGCCCCCCACCGACAGTCAAAATTCCCTTAGAGAGTCTGGAGGGTTTTACTACATAGTACCCAAGTACCAAGTATCATTGGTTAATTTGTTTCAAAAAAGCTAGTCCAGGTAACCCCCCCCCGGGCGACACGACCACAAGCAATGGTGTGTCTCGTACGGCAACCTTGGACTTCCCGCTATTATACACAGTGTACTTACCAACTACCCGCGTTACAAATCGCCGCGAGAGGGAAACAACCATCACTACTTTCCTTTTTTGGAGCAGCAACATTGATTTTCACTACACGTATATGGATTTTTAAACAAATCCGCACTCTAGAAAGCGCAATTTCGAGACTTCTTTAAAGCAGGGCTAGATGATTCGTAACATACTTCAAAATCCAGTGTAAACAAACCAAAAGGGGAAAGGGCCCCCGCTCCTCCCCCCTTCTTCAATCTCCAAACCTTCCCTCCCCTTCTCGGACCCGCGCAACCCACTTAACCTAAGACCACCTTACAGAACCACTCACCTCTCCAAACCAATTGCCCACCACCGTTACTCTTCCCCCCGCTTTATCTCTTAAAAAAGCAAACAAATTTTACAAAAAACACCGTTTTTACCCAAAAAAACTTCAAGCTTAAAGCATTCCACCGACAATTTCTGGGGCAAAACACCAGCACGCGGAATTGACCCGTACCATTTTCCCGGCCGCCCGACATGTCGACATTTACGGACATCCGCGACAAAAAACGGCCCCAATGGCCCGAGTAAAAGTAATATACTGTCGCTACGCGGACCGATAATCAACCCCTTATACTTGATAGTGATCGGCTTTGTTGAATTGTTATCTCACGCCATTGTACAAACCAATGGCGAAGAGTTAACGGCAGACAATGCACCTATAATAACTAGAAGTTCGCGGTTCTCGGCTTAAGCTTATTCGGAGTGGTTTGGTTTGGTTCCTTCCGGAACTTATTCGGGCCGTCTTGGCGATGGAGGGGGGGGGGCTTTTGTGAATGACAGTTAAATGAAGATCGATTGGCGCGGGGGGTAGGGTGGCTCTAATTTTTTTTTCAGGTAGGGATGTGCGGCCCGATTTCCGACACTGGGGTGCTGAACTTAATTTGTGTCCAAAGGTAGGGTCTTAGAACTGAAAGTTTGTGAAATTGACCGGATTGGGAGCCGAAATTTGGGCTAAAGTTGAGCTTTTGAGGCAAGAGTTTACCAAAAGGAGACCTATATATGACTGAATTGTAATTCAACGGGGTTCGGGACACAGTTTATACTAGGTGACGATATTGTAAATTTTACAATATTTACGGGCCATTCTGCCAACAAAATAGGTAAAATGTTACAGTATCTCTAAAAAGTTAAGTAATTAAAACTCTGGAAATGTGTGTATTCGGGAGTTATTAAAGAGCTTGGGAATATGTAGGGATAAAAAAAAACACGGTGACAACACCAAAACTAGCAAACTGCCTGTATTAGACCATCTTTTAAAATGTAAATTATACTTTACGGTAGGCCGTATTAGTGGTAGAATGAATGATGCGTATAATACTGTAAATTTACATAAAGTACCAGATAAATGCGACAAAGCAAAAGTACATTGTACTGCCCCTCTATAGTTTACATCTTAACACTCAAATGGATTTACCAACATTAGGGATGGGGGGGGCTACTGGAGCCCTACATCAGGAAAAATGGAATTTCCCATTGAATAATTCGGCAAAAATCTGCACAGGCATAGATTGCTATAAGAATTATATTAGTGAAAGAAAAAAATAAAAAATATTGATCGGTTAGAAATAGGGAGTGCCATTGTCGGAAAAGTAGCCATTTGCCGCTGTCTCCACAGTGTTGCACTATACAGTTTCTTAAAACAATGGATTTAGAGTTAAAGGCACTATGCAGTTGATCACCCGAAAGAGTCGACAATATTTGAAATCGCAGAATTAGCTTAAAAGTGGTGAAAGATTGAGGTTGTACCCCAAACAATTCTCATTAAATTATCTTTTCCATTTGAATAAAATTGACAGAAAAGAAGGAAAAAGAGGGTTCAAAGATATAAGAATCTCCCATTCAATGAGGCCTAAGTTGTTGTAGTAAGTGTCAGTGCGCGTGGGACAGTAATGACAACATAATCAAATTTTGGCCTTATGACGCTCTGTTTCGCGTTCTATCACTGCATGGTTATGTTAGGACACCAGAACTGGTCCCAAAACATGGAACACATTAGGTTGTTGATGATTTTTTTTTTGCGATTTTCTGATTTAGCATCACTGATAGTGCCTTAAGAATAGACAAATTACAATAATTGGGGGTACTGGATACTTTAGATTTTGGTGTGCCCTTTGGCACCATGGATTCCCCATCGTGTACCTCTGGAAAGGAATTATCATCAATCATCTTATTTGTTCATCATAGAATACAGCAACAAAAAAAAACAATATGATAAATAATTATGTAATTCAATGCAGTACAGGGACAAATTAATCGTTACAATATTAGTCAAAGATTGATTTAAATAATACATTATGAATAAACCTGGATCAAAGTCTAATTTTATTCATCATTATTATTATTTAGGTTTAAAAAAAAAAAGGGAAACGTGAAATGTGAGTGGCTTTAAATATTAAGAAGTACATAAATTTCTTTTTAAAAATATGTAAAATTAACTTTTTTAAAAAACAAAAGAATGCCTAGTATTAAAACCAAAAATATATACCACGTAAAGTATTCAAATCTCACATTCATTTACACAACAGACACAACCCAAATTCGCAACACACGTATACACGCTACGCGCACGCTCACGTACACACCAAAGTTCCCACACACCCTCCCGCCGAACACGGTTTTCCCTTACTGGGCATCTAATTCCTATAAAGGTACCCCACGCGATAGCTTAGAGTTACCCTCATTTCTATTGGCTCAAATTGAGTACCACTTCGCAATATGAAGTCACTACATGACGTCAAGTTGAAGAAAGTAATAAACTAAGATGGGAAATTGAATATTTCGCAATTTTACTGACTCAAAACAAACTGTTTTTGTTGTGCACTTAAAAGGCAATATCTCAAAATGACCAAAATTCAGGTATCGCTTAATAATTCTCAGCTCACAATTTTCAATTTACATCGGACAGGGTCCTGCCAAATACCTAACAAATAAGCTAATGTCATGTTAAAGAATATCAAAAAATTGGGCTATTTTTTTTCTAATTTAAACAACATTTTCTTGGTTAAAACTAACTTTTGTCCCACAGCAAAAGCCAAATTATTTATTGTTTCTATTAGTTAGCACGTTAGGCTTAAACATTGTCAATTAGATTGGGCATGCAATAAACAACAGCACGGAAGCCCTTTGAGTGCTTTAAGTGCCCATAAATTGGAGATGAAAAGGCTTTATATGCAATTTCACATTTCACCATAATCCCAAAACACAGTAGCATAGATCAGATTGCTGTACCCAAACGTTATGTCACCCACTGTTACCATGTTATTTGGCATAACTTTGACACAATGTATTATGGGATATTATGATTACTCGATTCCTTTCACACGTGGCCCACAAATTACATGAAGTGGTGCTAATCTTGGAGATAGATCATGCGATCGATTCACTAAAAAAAACTATATCCCATAACGCAGATGAGGTTATTTTAAGACTGCATCATGTACATATAATGAAGTTACAAATCTTTAAAACTATACCACTTTTGGACAATTTTGACATAATGTATTATGGGATAGTATCTTTCGATTCTTCCGAACGTGGACATCTGCAAACCGAGCTATTGATGTAAGATGTGCGCTTTTTCCATTTAGGCGTTCGGGGGTCGCAACGGCGACAAACCCAAGCAAAATGTCTTCTTCAAAATACATCAACTATTCTCCATTTACGCTACCCCTATATTTACCCGTATATTTATACGGGTTTATATTAATATTTTATTACAAACAGTGGGAATAAGTCAAAACCTAAAAAGTATGCTAGATTGCCTCAGCCATTTACTAATTAAAAATTACACACCTGCACCAAGTAATGAAGCCAACATGAAATATCTTAGCCACTCGTGTTTAAGTGTAGAACCATCTCGCGAAATAGGTCACTCGGAGCCAACAACTACTCAGATTTTATTTCCTTCTTAAAAAAACACTTTCTCTGCTAGCAAGATCTCTCTCGAAAATCACTTAAGAAATTCAAATGTTTGAACATTTTTAAAAAATTAAAGATTTCCAATATATTGCGTATTGATTCAAATCATATACTTCCCTTCTACATCTCCCGTTTCTATCATCCCTACCAAAGTCTGGGCAATTTTCGTGGTTGAACCTAAACAAATAGTTAAGTAAACAAAAATCTACACTAATCATAAAACCTTCCGCACAACACGAAGCAATATTAGAGGCCTCCCCCTCTCCCGCCCTCATAAAAACAAACCTACCCCAACTGCTGGAACCCACACACATACACATTACAAAGCGACATTTGCACCCGCACATATCCCCCTCTGCTTTTCAACCAGCCAAGGGATAACACACGTGCTTCAAACCCCAACAATTTAAAATCTAATACCAACTTTTGATGGCTGACTGTTTTTATTAACTTTTTGTGAAGGGAAACAATTGTTTCTTGAATGATCAAAAGAAACACTGACCATGCTGACACAGTAAAGAAATCAATCATTATTTTGTTAAAGGGTCCCGGAACTGCAATCAGAATTGATGTGGTTTTGTGTCAAGTCTACAAGGAGGGACAGAAAGAGTCAATTTTGGTTGGTGATGACATAATTAGTGAACTATTGTTTTTCAGAATTAGAAAATTCCAGTGACGGGTGGTGAATTATTGGCACTGACTGAAAATCAATAGTTTTTTTTTTTTTTTTAATTTTAGGCTTTTATTTTTTTTTGGCCCTGTTTATTGGAATGGATGTCCCCATAAAGATTTGGAATGGTTTATATCATCATCATTTCCTGGGACCTTTGGTCAAAGTCCTCGCTGCTCCTAATGGGCACATAGGGTGGTGCCTCATTCTATTTCCATAACCCTAGGCCACACATCTGCTGAATGTAGCGAAAGATCCATTCTTTAAAGCAGTAGGTGCCAAGAAGGCAGTAGGTGCCATTTTAAAGGTCCCGGCCTGGTCGCTAATAGCAACGTCCTCCCAGAAGCCCCCAGATTTACTGGAAGTGGTCAAATTTTGGTATCAAAAGAAAGCTAACTATTTTTCTCATGTTACCCTGTGGAAATCTTAGAAAGAGCCAAAGGTGTTTGGTTTTGGGAAGTTATAAGCAAAAAGGTGCCCCATTTTGGTTGACCATTTAATTTTACACAGACTCTATGGGCCTACCCAAATCACGTTTTTAGCTCTCGCATCAAAATGATTGAAATATCGGCCCGGCCGCGAAACTTTACAGATAGGGTTTTTTTTTTTTTTAATTTTTTAGTTTTTAAATTTGATTAAAATCCTTAAATCGGCCATTCCCCTTTAAAGGAGAACGTGTATCAAGAATAAACCTACCAATATACTTATAAAACAATTATTAACCACATATGGAGTGGTTTCATTGGGAAAACGGAATTAATATTAACCAAAACGATTAAAAGCTTTTGGTTCTGACCACGGCGCTATTTGAAATTAATTCGCCTCCTACTGTATATGGGATATTATTTGTGTTATGCGATAACGAACACTGCACAGAGTAGCATCATACATCTTCACACATGCATGCTTTCACAATTTGCATTTCCTATGGCAATGGTATGACCCTAAACGTGCCGGTCGTATCGCAAACACGTTATAACACTAGCTAGCGCCATTTTTAAATAGCACATGGTCAAGACTAGAATTTTTAATTTCATTATTAGGGGTTACATAATTCGTTTTTTCTATAACCCTGATATGTAGTCAATAATATTTTATAGTGTATATTGTTTAATATTATCCGTTGTACGGGTTTTCCTTAAAGTCTTGGTAGTGACTCGGCGGGATTCAACTCCACAGCCTTCTCACTATCAAGCAACGCTCTACTTAGCCCAACACCTTTGTCAACAATGTTTGAACATAACCATCTGCACAGTCTGACAGTTCATGATTGGATCCGGACAGGGTCGGTTTATTATAATTTAAGGGTATGATAGTCCACGCTATAGTCAGGGCCAAATAAGGCGAACAATTGCATGCATGTCGACTTAATTTTACAGTGCAGAACACATTCGACCATGAATAGTACTCTGTAAGCATTTAAAGCTTATTAAGCACAAGACAGTGTAAATGTGTCAATAATGTGTCTGCTAGTGTAAAAGTCAACTCAAATACGGCAGTTTTGACATTTTTACTCTATTTTGTTCAAACAGGCCCCGCCATCTACACTTCAAACCAATCAAATCTGTGCCCGTGCTGATTGGAGCAAACCTTTACATAATAAACGCGCAAATTGGTCACCTAATTCTGTCACTAGACTATGGTCCAGGTCAAAACATGAATGCACAACTTTACAGTTGCACATGAGTTGCAAATTTTACAAGGTCGGGTTCTTGAACCACAAGGTCCCCCGCCCAGTGCGTAGCTTAAATACACGAAGCCACACTTTTACAGTCTCAGGAAGTTATTGTGATGGCCCACCATTTTCATCCTCCTACCACATGTTAATGTGATTTGACCTCTGATGACCCACTACCTTGAAATGACGCTTCCAAAGTGTCCCAACATTGATGTTGACCACACCCACCAAGTTTCATCCTCCTACCACATGATTAGTATTTGACCTTAAATGACCCCACATGACACTTGAAATGACCATCAAATTTTTGGCACTGAATGATGACCCACTCACCCATTTTTACACCCTCATACCACATGTTATGATTTGACCTTGGATGCCCCTGACCCGCATGACCTTCTTCAATTTTTTGGTACAGAATGTTTGACCACACACCCACCAATTTTCATCCTCCACCACATGTTTAGTGATTTGACCTTGATGACCCCGGCATGACTTCACATGACCTTCCAAAGTTTTGGCCCGGATGTTGATCACAGTCCCACCAATTTTCACCCTCCTTCCACATATTAAGTGAGTTGACCTTGGATTACCTTGGATACCTTGAAATGACCTTACAAATTTTTGGTACTGAATGTTGACCACAAAACCCACCAATTTTCTCCTCTTACCACATGTTAAGTGATTTGACCTTGGATGACCTCGTATGACCTTGAAATGACCTTCAAAATTTTTGGCACTGAATGTTGACCACACCCACAGAATTTCATCATCCTACCACAACAGATAAGGTTTATAGCAATTTAACTCCATTTTTGCCTATTTTTGACCCCATTTGACCTATGCCACATGACCCTCCTCCAAACTCATTTGCAGCCTACTTGAGTGACATCTATGGTGCGAAGATGGACACCCATACTCCAAAAGATATCGTGTTGACAGCGTTTATTATAACGATTTAGCCCTATTTTTGCCCATATTTGACCCTATTTTTGACCACATTTGACCTTTGACCCATGCTACATGACCCACTTTGTATCCCACCCACCGCCTACTTGAGATACATCTATGTTGCGAAGATGGACTTCCACACTTGCTTAGTTCCAAAGATATCGTGAGGGACGCACACACACACGCACGGACGGCTAGCATTTCTATAGTCCCCCTTCGCCAACAAAAGTGGGGGGGGGGACCAAAAATTTGGGTCATTATTGAAACAGATTTGAACAGTAAAGAGACATCTGGGGTGATTGTAAGACGCAGTTTCAAATCCATACCAAATTGATATTTTCACATAATTCAGTGCACCAATATATGTATTCTATCAACATGTTTACCAACACTTTTTAGTCTATGTTAATGAACTTTTGAGACAAAATATCTGTGTGGCTTGTTTTGGCGAGTAATACATGCCTTCCATAAAATGCAGCTGCAAAATTACACTTGGCAACATGCAAGCTGCATAATGTACAATATTTCCATGTTTTAAGAGTGATACAAACGCAATACCATAGCAATGACAAAATTTAGTAAGTATTATAAAATTTAATAAGCACACAAATAGAAATAATTTGATTTTATGCTCAATAATGCACACATCAAATAGAATGGTTTATTTTTATTTTATTTTCACTCAACACATTACTTTTTACATGTGTAATTTTAGTTCAAATCATACTATGTGATGATTTTCTCTAAGAGGTTGATTCTAACAAAGTTTTAAAGCCATATTTGAATTCAATGAATAATTTCCCATTGGAATATACATTTATAAGGCTTATTTTGATATTTACAAAGTACTATATTACTTCTTTGTGTTACTTAATTTTCAACTTTAATTTTAGGAGAAAAGTTACCTCTTCTTGATTTGGTGCATTACAAAGTCTCAGATTTAAGAAAATATAAATTGATTGCTTACCAGGAAAAAATACCACGATGGAATTAGTAATATAACAGCAGCTGCACTAGTATAAAACTGTAATTCAGGAGGACTGAAATAAAACACAACAAAATCTTATTATTATAAGGAAAAGAGGAAGAGGATTAAGCTAGGAAGAGGGGTGTTAGGGTAGGAGAGTGAGGAGAGAGAGAGTGAAAGAAAAAAGTATTGATTTTGAATAAGAGTGGGAATGAGTGAGAGAAGAGAGTTGCAGTGTGTGAATTAGAGATTGACAATATGATAATGAAAGTAAGAGAGCGGTTCTCAAATCTGTGGTACTAAAATCATATCATTCTTGGGGAGATGGATCATTTTCATGTGCAGCACCACATATCTGGAATGTGCTTCCATTTCACATCAAAACATTCAATACCCTGATGCAATTTAACAAAAACCTAGAGACATATCTTTTTAACAAAGCTTTCAAAAATTGTAATGTTATATTGTTATTATTATTATATTGCTAAATCTAAGTTAGGGCAAAATTTGGTTTTTGTTATTCACTCATTACAACGTTATGACAAAATATAGCTTTACCCCAACGTATCCCTTTATTCTGTCAAAGGATAGAAATATTAATTTATGGAAGTTAAGGAATAATAAAGGATATGAATATTAATTTAAATAGTAATAAAAGAACTCATTATAACCTCATGAATTATTAATTTTTTTTTTTTTTTTTTTTCTTCTTTGTGTTACTTAATTTTCAACTTTAATTTTAGGAGAAAAGTTACCTCTTCTTGATTTGGTGCATTACAAAGTCTCAGATTTAAGAAAATATAAATTGATTGCTTACCAGGAAAAAATACCACGATGGAATTAGTAATATAACAGCAGCTGCACTAGTATAAAACTGTAATTCAGGAGGACTGAAATAAAACACAACAAAACCTTATTATTATAAGGAAAAGAGGAAGAGGATTAAGCTAGGAAGAGGGGTGTTAGGGTAGGAGAGTGAGGACAGAGAGTGAAAGAAAAAAGTATTGATTTTGAATAAGAGTGGGAATGAGTGAGAGAAGAGAGTTGCAGTGTGTGAATTAGAGATTGAAAATATGATAATGAGAGTAAGAGAGCGGTTCTCAAATCTGTGGTACTAAAATCATATCATTCTTGGGGAGATGGATCATTTTCATGTGCAGCACCACATATCTGGAATGTGCTTCCATTTCACATCAAAACATTCAATACCCTGATGCAATTTAACAAAAACCTAGAGACATATCTTTTTAACAAAGCTTTCAAAAATTGTAATGTTATATTGTTATTATTATTATATTGCTAAATCTAAGTTAGGGCAAAAGTGGTTTTTGTTATTCACTCATTACAACGTTAGGACAAAATATAGCTTTACCCCAACGTATCCCTTTATTCTGTCAAAGGATAGAAATATTAATTTATGGAAGTTAAGGAATAATAAAGGATATGAATATTAATTTAAATAGTAATAAAAGAACTCATTATAACCTCATGAATTATTAAACTTTCGTCCTAACATTCCTATTAGCATTATTATTATCATGATTATTACGATTATTATTATGATTATTATTTTATTAAATTATTAATGGGTAGTAGAGGTAATAGAATAAAACAGCTGGGTATAATGTCTGTTTTAATTAACCTCACACCCAGTATGCTTCAGGTGGACTTTGAAAGCACACTGCATATACTATTGCTATTTTCTGTGGGAGTATTGATTTGAAAGCAATGGGTTTTGCCAGATGGTTGGTAAATAATTGTTTTTGGCATCATGCCATGCCAAACACATGCCAAATCTAATTGTTTATACCCAGAAAATCGATAAAATCTACACATTCATATTGATTTCAAACACAAAAAAAAGATAGAGCAGTTGGGGTGTACTGCAGTGAGTCCAAAATTTTGATTCTACTTATAATTTTTGCTGGACCACATAACTGGGAACCTTTACTTACTTACATTTTGGTGAAAGGTCATATGAAATGATATATGAATAGCTATAAGCCTGATAGAGCTGTCCCTACATGGTCTTGTTTTTAAGGGTCCTAAAGGTTGACCAGACTATATAGGTGACATGTACTTACCTATATTTATGTGTACTACCACTTAGTAACTTCTTTGAGAACACATTTTGGAGGCTGGAAAGTGGTGAAAAAGAGGGGGCAATTAGTACAAAAAAATATATTTTATAATGTGG